>JABUQX010075819.1:2500-35667 GCA_015478945.1 Trachelipus rathkii
AAAATAGGTGTCATTTGGTTAATGTTATGGAATGATTATAAGTAGTAGCGATGGAGTGTCAGGGAAGAATTTTAATTGTCTTGTACAGAAGCACTTTAAATAAACATATTTTTTTTTAAATTTTTGGTTTAAATTTCTTCGTTTAATATAAAAAATATTTTCACAATAGACTCTGCTTTCTTTATATAGAAAACGAATCCAGATAAAATCATAAATAAGTCTAACTATATAATTAATAGAGACCAGAAAATTCTCCTTGGCTATGGTCTATCTTTTTCACTGCAGAACGAAGATCCACTTACTAAATTTTTCATTGATTATGAACACTGGAAATTTAAGGATACAAATCATATTATTAATTACGATTTTTTAAAGGGTTTATTAGTAAATAACATTCTCATTTCAAACAAAATCAAAAAATCACCTCTCAAATTCCACCTCGCTCTAAAATCACTTACTAGTAACAGAGACATCATTGTGACACGTTCAGATAAAGGCAACAACATTGTCATTCTTAACACTACTGACTATATCACAAAATGCAACAACCTTCTCTCTGAAATCAATACCAACTCCCCTCTCACTAGAAATCCCCTAAGAAACTCACAAATTTCATTTAACCGCAACCTTAAATCTATCCTTTCAGATTTTCCCACACTCCACAATGATCTTAAATCAAAACTTCCTAGAATTTCAAAATTTTTTGGTCTTCCCAAAACACACAAACCTAATCTTCCTCTTAGACCCATTATCTCCAACATTGACTCCATCACTTACAACCTCTCCAAATGGTTATCTTTACAACTAAAACCCCTTATCAACCACATTTCTACTTCACACTTATCTAACACTGAAGATTTCATTAATAAAACCAAGCATATCAATCCTCTTACTCACCATCTCCTTAGTTTTGATGTCGTTTCCCTCTTCACATCTGTCCCTGTTCCCCTTACCCTCTCTCTCCTTGAACGCTTCATTAATGAAACTAATTTCAACTTATCCTACCCTTTCCCTCTCTTAAAACAACTTATCAACCTCACCCTTGAACATAATTTCTTCGAATTTAATAATTCTTTCTTCAAACAAAAGTACGGTCTTAGCATGGGCTCCCCTCTCTCTCCTACTCTTAGCAATCTTTTCATGGAACTTATTGAATACTACCACATCCTCCCTCACCCCCTTCTTTTGGGTACTAAATGGTATCGTTATGTAGATGATATCTTTGCCGCCGTTCCCATCCATATTAACCCTCAACTTATTCTTAACTTCATAAACACTATCCACCCTAACATCAAATTCACTATTGAACACTCTCAAAACAACACCTTACCGTTTCTAGATACTCTTCATGACTTGGTCCACCTCTAATATCATTCCAATTCACTATTTACAGAAACCTACATCCAACCCTTTCTATTTACATGGTTTCTTCACTTATAATATATCTATACACTTAAGAAATTGTCAATCCTGGCACACTCCTTTTCCTTCCCTTTCTGCTTACGTGGCTCTCCGGCCCATACTGCTACTCTTCCTCACTAGGCCTTTCAAACGGGTGGAACTCAAACTTTTTAGAGCTTCCAGCTTTTAATAAAATTTCTTTATCCTCTTCACATCATCCATAAGGCCTTAAAAAAGAGCAACGAAGCAACATCACTACAATCCCTCCCATTAACACCCGGTTAATTCTAACTCTTTCCTTCCTCTACTTCAATTTCCTCTCAACCACATTACAAAATATATTTCGAAAAAACTTCTCTATTCATATATCACTTCCTCGGATATCACTCCCTCATTTAATAAAAACGCGCAGTATGTAAAAACCGAGCAGACAACTGGTAATCAACGGCCAGTGGCGCCTTTAAGCGGATACTCTCGCGCAAGTGTGTTTACTAGAAATTCCCTGCAGAGATTGTGAGTAATACTCCCTCTTTAACATTGGTGAAACCCTTCATGATCTTTACACGACCGCCTTTTTATCAACACAAACAATGAGCCTTCTACACAGAACAATCAAAAACAATCGTGACTTACGACTCTGGGAACACTGCACGAATATTCCACTCTCTCAACGACCTAATAAATCAATTCATTACACATTAAAGCAAAATGATCAGCGTTCTGGCTAGTGATTATAACAGTGTAATTCAGAGACAGCTAGCAGGCAAATACCTAATTAGCACTGGAAGATAAAATAGTAACATTCAACACAGACAAACTCATGTAGCAGATAACAGACACTCTCCATCTTATGTTTTGCTACAATGAGGCGCTCGGACAAATGCAAGATAGTTAGGATGCAAAACGGTGAGTTGCAAAATAAGCTTCTCCTCTGGACGAACCTGCACTGGCTACACAAAGGTGATTATACATAGACACAATACAAAATAATTTCTGAGCACCACACAATTTTTAAAAAAATAATTATTGGCCATCCTTATTAAGAATAAGAGATCTACAATAAGCAACTAAATACAACATTCGGCGATTCTTCTCAGCTTTTTCATAGTTAGGATATTTAAGAATGAGTACTTCTTCTACATGAAGGATGGTTCGCAGACTAGGAATCGAAAGACTCAAGAATAGTAATATGCAGGGACATATGTTATTACTATGTAAGAATGTTTTTAGATTGATCTTGGTGATTCGTAACTCCGTTGTTCTCCTAAATTCAGCCGGGGAAGAACCAGAGCCCCCCGATATTGAGAGCAGTACTAACTCATATCAAGGGTTCCGAGTAAGGTCGCAGCGCTTCCCTATCTGTATAGACTGGAATAGTAACTGTGTTACGATCTGAAGACGGTACATTAGCTTAAAGTACCTCATATTCGATCATGTGTATCTAATATATAACTAATAATATACTTCCTACATATATATTATATTATATATTATCTCATATTTTATTATAGAGGCTACGTACCATTTAGCATAACTACTATATATTAGTATTATTGATAATATATGTATTTGATGTATAGTTTATTACTATACAATATATATATAATAGAACAATATTATTTATTTTGTTTATTTAATATACACCTCGGGTATTATATAATAGTAGCCTATAAAGTGAGTGTTGATTTTATTATTGTCAGTACAGTATATAGAGTGAACGTGAGAGAACTAGTGTTACTCTGATAATAAGTAATAAATATATATATTTAGGGTAGTATAAATATAATAGTTATATAGGAAGTAGTATTGATCTATTAGAGGAAGGGTTAAGATTTTTATATATAGAATAGTATTGTAAGTATTATCACCTCAAGGATGGAATATATTTGATATATTCACAAGGTTGATATAGTACTCAGACCCCACGGTATAAATTATACTATATATTTATACCTAAGATCTAGTCTATAGTGAAGTATATATGAATCTCGTGAATAAGTATTATAATGATACGTATAGAGGTACTCAATATCTATAATGAATATATAATAATAAGTGAGCCGGAGCGAGCAGAACTTGTAATATTAGTAGTTAGTAATATTAGAATAGTAAGGGTTCTAGTATGTCATAATATATCGGCTCATAATTAATATGTATATATAAGTTAAGAATTAAGAGTTAGATGTGCAGGTGTAAAGTATAAGTATATTATCATATATTAATGAATAATAGTATTATAAGGCATAATTAGTAATAAATGATAAGGAGATAATATATAGATACACCACGCAGAACTACTTATCATTTAGTAAGTATATGAAATATACATATACCATATTATATTTTTGTAAACTAGAATAATAAGGTAATATGAATAGTGAACACCAGTAGTTCATAGCCCTATACATAACATATCTCAAGATACCGTATATATTAATTAGATATTAAGTACTCGTAATATATATATTGTATATATATTTACCGTAAATATAATATATATATATATAAAACTATTATATATAGATATATATACTAATAATTATATATTAGTATAATATGTCAATATATAATATTATATAATGAGAGAATGTATAGTAGTGTGAGGTGAAATATAATATAACTCACTATATAAATAAGTATACCGGTGTAAGTAGGGAAGTACTTGATATATGAATAGTATATAGATAGCTATATGATATATTTATAGACTGAGACGTATGACCTAATATATTAATACTCTCAGTAGGTATATCATAATAAATATATATGCTTGAGTAGGTAGAATACTCGTTGTCTCAAGCTGCCACCATATACTACTATATGTTCTATACTATCATAGTAAGTTTTACCTATAAGGGCGGGAAAACCAAAATCGTAAGATAGGAAAGTATATTATTTATATATAATCATAGCCTACTATGATATAGTAATATACTTATATCTGTAGCTATAGTCTACTAGTAATAATATATATAATATATATATAAGGTCTCATATGCGTAATATATACTATATATTGATGCGTAATTATACTTAGGATAATATAATAAGAAGTGATAGTTCCAGATGATAATTATACTATAATGATAAATATATATATGAGAGTTATGTGAGTGATATAAATAGAAAGTATTATTTACAATATAAGTATACTTTTAGATATTAATAGAATATAACTAAGTATAGATAGCTAATTATAGGGGACGATATATATTTGATAAGGGATCATATATAGCGGTGATATCTCTATCCTTATTTTTACGGTATATAATTTTAGAGGTATATTGGTATAATCATAATTCTGTGTTTTATTTTGCTTAAAGTCTTTTCTATTTCGTCACTTTCGGTGCCAACACTGAGGCGTTAGGACAAGAATGCATCTAGACGAAATAGATAAAGTTGTGTTGTGTCTTGGTGGAGAATGTCACAATACTAGTGATAGCAACATATTGCTAGTTGTTAACAGTGGAACAAAACATAAAGAGAGACGAGTGAAAGGATTAAGAGTTAAATATACTCGCAGGAAATAATAATCACGCGAACAACAACAAAAAATACAAACACAAAAAAAGTATTATAAATCGACAGAGATTTTCTAAAAATTCAACATGTGAGTTGGGTATAAAAGTGGTTGCCACAGAATCTCGACACATCCAAGAGAAGCCAATCCGGCTATATTCCTAAATACTAGTATAATCCCTCTTCCAGTAAGATTATAGGAAGAGACTCGATATTAGACAAAAACACACAGAATTTAACCAAATAAATATAGATAAGTTAACCCCGATGAAAATATATAATCACAAATCGTCAAACAAAAAAAAAAAAAATTTAACACATATTGGCATGGAACTGTATAGTAAGTAGTATATTACGAGGAGCGCACACACACACAACAACACACACTCAGCACATGGATATATAATATATCAATAGTAATCGTCACTATAAGTGTGTTAAGAGTTAAGAGGTAAATATACATAGGACCGAAGAGATTATGGGCCTTTTATTTCAGTGGTAGAATTAGCTACTAACTAAGATACTCCATTAGATCGAATATATGTAAGGAGGACAAAGACAGATTAATTATTAACTAGAAGTTGTAGATAGATGTTTTATTTAGTACTACAGGGTGATACTCATATGATAAATGATAATAGTTCCAGTTTAAGTAGGAGAACTCATAAATAGTAATAGTAGTACTGGCATACTTCAGTATATATTCAAATATGCGTTAATTATTGCGCTCTCATCCGCGCTCGTACATGTCAGAAAAGTGAAATATATTTTTATATTGGGTATTTTCAAGAAACTCCTTCCAACTTATCCCGTTTGATCGTGAATATACTATGTTAAAACAAGAAAATTATTAATCTATTCGGAACTTTGTTTCGAAAAATTGAGGACCACTGGAATCCCATTTTTTAGAATATATATCGAATAATACCACATGCTTACTCTAGTCGTTGAGGTTCTCGAGCGCGCAATGGTCCTCAATCCTATTACCATTTCTGAGGACACTAGGTGTGGAGAGGTGACATCCTATTCATGCACACTCGAAATTCTGTGACCAATTGGCATGTGTTAGTTTTGAGAAATTTGACTTTTTCGTTTGTGATTTCCGGAATAAGAATTTGCATTTTTAGATTTTCCTGAAATACTTCACCATAGATTTTTTATACTCTAAAAATGGAATCTACTTCTCGAAATGTGCGCAGCGGCTGGTGGGAGATTCACATCACATGTATTACTTTGCGTGTCTCAGTAGATGGTCAGAAATAAGCCGTTATTTCGCCTGATAACTTTAGAGACCATACGAACGAGTTATTCAACATTCAAGGTGATGGGAAACGTAGTTGAGAATGTCAAGTTACGCGAAGCTCTATTCGTCTAAAGCCAGCCTTCCTCATACTCAAGCACTCGGAATTGCTCCAATAATACGTGTCGATCGCCGGTACAGAAGACGCAGCTTTTTAGTGTGCTGAAATCTTACAGAGGATAAAATCTAAATTCAATTACGGAATCTTTTTTCATTCTACTAAGTCGCTAATTTCAGAATAGTATCTGAGGATGAGTAAGAGCTGTGGATTTTTGATTTGTGGAATTGAATTTTATGTCTCATTTCTTGTATCATTTACTAGTATTTAATTTTACTTTATGTTAGTGTTTGGTTCTCAGATTTCTATTTCCTTATTAATTTATGGTTACGACTTAGAATATTATGGTTTGGGTATTTGATATGTAGTTACGTGAGGAGAGTTAACTGGTGAGTTGATTGAAGTCTAACAATGATATTAACATGTGTTACATGTTTGTTAGAATATGTTTCACTTTAACCATGTTCACCATGTTTAATTCTTGTGATTTTAAATACTCTCGATGTGTTCTTTACGCGGATTATAGAGTTATGTGGAGGTTGATATGGTTAAGTGGAAAGTATCTCTTTTTAAATATAGGTTTTGTCGTTTCCTATGAGTATTACGATTTAGATAAGATAAATGTACTAAATAATGATCTCTCTAGGCTTCCTCCCACCTAAATCAGTATGAGAGGATCCCAACCTTCAGTGTGTTGAATTAACATTGATAAATCCCCTAAATTAAATATAGGATGAGACTATATATCAGTATATTATTTAGTGAGATATTGTGAGTAATAAAGATATTAAACAGTATTACTCGTTATAGTAAGATAATATATAAGTAGTATATAGATATATATTTCTAAAAGAAAGTATAAGTTGAATATAAATATTTTACTGTATTACCTGTTTTAGTAGAGTAATAATACATAGTTTTTAGCAGTAAAGTATCACTCTATATAAGTATATTTATATATATGTTAATATTTAATTGGATAAGAAAGTAATAAAGATTTATAGTACCATAGTAACATCTATGTAGAAGATTTATATAATCCAAGCAACGTTAAATATATTATGTGATAACAGATGAGATTTGAAACTCGGAGTACCCCGTGCCTCCCTACCAGAAGAAAAGATAGTTTAAATGTAATAAAAAAACAAAAATCATTTTATCTTCCGGCATGGGGACATCTTGATTCAGGTACGTCTATACGAGACACATTAGAACACGCGGTGAGTGTCAACCTCGCGAAATAATGACTATAGATGATAGATATTATCTTAATAACGACGTTTATCTCTGAGGAATCATGGATTATTCTTACCCAATCTGATGATTTAGCGGCTGCTTAATACGATTCAAAGCAGTTGTACTCAGTTTTATTAAGGAGTTAGATTTATGTGAACGAGAGAAAGTTAACTTAAGCGCGCGTTTAATATCAAGATGCGCTTTAGCGCGGTTCGTGCAAGATAAAGATCTGGTCGCGATGTGGTAATAATGAGATATTCGATATATATATAAATTTGATCTCTCGCGAGTCGACTGGCAGACTCAGTCTCAAATAATTTTATACAATAGAAGACCATACATACACACGCACACATACAAACCATACAATATACAGTACAATAAATATAAATATTACATATACATATGAAACTAAATAATACAGACATAGTACATATAATATAATAATAAACGTAAATAAGTTTAAATAATAATTAGAGCTATAATATATATTATAAATATAAATTAATTTACACTATATCACTAAAAATCGATAATAATGATATTATAAATAATAATAATTAAATAATAACTACTAGTATTATATGATGCTATTTAGACTGTTAGTTGTATAGTATGTGTTTTGCTGCGTGAGCATCCAATGAGTTGATTGAATAGTGTTCATTAATGTTTTATATCTTTACAAATTTAGTGTGTATTGATATAGCATTAAGTGCTCCCCTGTTTCCTAATTCCTATTTATACTATTTCATAGTTTTAATATTATTAAAGAACTTGGATCATCCCTTAATATACTTAAAAGATTAGTTACATACTATTTATAATAATATTGATTTTGAATATTTTTTACTAAATTATGTTTTTACGCATAGTCATAGTATAAGTTTTATCTAGAAAGTATAGTGCTAAATATCAGTAGATTTTTAGAATAAGATACTAGGTTAACTCAAATAATATTTTTTTTTTTACCTTCAGCTCTTATTTAACATTTAGATCGGTTTTAAATGTGTTTATTGTTTTTATTGTATTGTTAAAAGGGTTTTGGTGCCACACAACAACTCCTATTTAAACAGTAATAATTTTGTTTAAACAATATTGTATTTAATTAATAAACACTAAAAAAACTAAAGGTTTTAAAAACATATTATGAAGTACGGAAGGAAATATATTAATGTTAGAAAATAAATTGTAAATTATTTTTATATCCGATCCAAATAAATTTTGTTAGGGTGTGTGAATGCGTGCTTTAAACTTTCTTAATTTTATATTTAATACATATTTATTTAAATTCGGTTTTAGCAATTTAATCATTTACGTTTTTTAGTGAGTGGATTAATTTAATCCAATTTTAACTTTCGTTTTTGTTGCTGTTTCTGTTTTTGGTCTGTTGGTTTTATGTTGTTGTGGTTGACGATGTGTGCGTGTGTGATGGCAGTTTTTCACAGACGCGGGCTTATCTATCGGACTTTACCAACATCCGCGGCTTACTCTCTAACTCGGCATCCGTGGGAATACCACCTCTCTAACTCTAACCCTAAACCTTTTGCTCTTGTCTGAGACACAGATGGCTAAGAATCATCCTCTAACTCGTTTAATATTATCTAACTATAACTTTTTTTTTATAATTTCGGTCTAAAGGGTGGAGTATGTGCCTATGTTTAACAAAAAACACTCCTGTAACACGTTCTCGTGAACTTTGAATCTCCTAACTTCGATGTTTCTGTGTTAAAATCTTTCTTCCTCTACTACAATAATCTTGTGAGTGCTTCTGCTACTGTTCTTCTAACAGAACAGATTTTCACTCTTTTCTTTTGAATATCTTACTACTTCTCACGAGACTGTTTATATCTTCTCATCCAAATACTGATTGTCTCTATTTAGGATTTCAAATGTACACAACACTGAATGGTTGGGATCCTCTTCATACTGATTTAGGTGGGGAGGAAGGCGAATCATTTAGCATTCTCAATGATCTGGAGCAACTAATTAATGAACCCACACACACCAATTCCGGATCGTCCCAATCAATTCTTGAACACACTTGACCTATGTTTCACCACCTTAGTCTTCTCTCTATAAATAACACCCACCTTCGCTCCTATTGGTAAATCTGACACAACCTTATTCTCTTAATTTTTAATACTTTCTCTCCAACAGCCATCCTGCCCTACGCGCTTTTTTGGCACTTTGATCGGGCTGGATTGGCGGGGCCTTGCGTTGCTCTACGCTACTATAACTGGAATGACTGCTTTTGTCTCTGGTGACGCTTTCGTGACTTCTGCCGATTTTAAGGTGGGAAAGCTGTAACGTTGACGGATGAAGCAGGTTCATTTTCCTCTTCACTAAATCTTTCTCTCCTCATAATCCATGTTCGATCGGGCTTGTTTCCTGGCCATTCAGGCTAGAGACAGTGCGATATCGGAGTGGAAAAATTCCTCGTTCTCCTATCACTCACCCTTGCTATTTCATTCAGCTAGAAATCGTTGCAGGGATACTCTATCGACGAACACAAGCGGGCTTTCATTCAAACGAAAGTCGCTAAACCTCCTTGGTCTCCTACTTGACCAAATCTTTCTGGCCTCTGCCAAAAACATCTCTAACAACTTCTGGTTAAATCTGTCTTTCCCTCCTCTTATCGTCTGCATGGTTCTTAGCTAATTTCTTCCAACTTGAAAAGGCCAATCTCTTCGGCTCCTATTTTCCTCTAACTCAACCCTTGGGACGATCTGGTATTCCTCATCCTCCTCCTCTCCTCTCAGGTGCCTATGCCTTTGCCTGTGATTACATTTGATCGGGTGCATGGGCCCTGAAATCTACGAACGTTAGGAAGGCGGGTGGCCCGGATGGCATTCCTCCCCGAGTTTTGAGGGAGTGTGCTTCCGTGTATCCCCGCCCTCGTTCAACTATATTCTCTATGCTTCAATACTAACACTTTCCCTCAGTGTTGGAAAGGCGCACACGTCCCAACCTATTCCGAAAAAAGAAAGCCGCTCTGCATCCTTCAACTATTGCCCTATAGCTCTTACTTGTTATCTATCTAAGATCTTTGAACTCTCCTCAACTCTCGTTTCTTAGATCATCTGGAATCTCATTTTCTCTTCTCTTTTTCCGATCGCCAGTACGGGCTTTCGGCGCTCGAGGTTCTACTGGCGATATACTTTCCTATCTGACCGATTTATGGGTTTCCGCCTTGAACTACGGGGAGACTTGGTGGTGGCGCTGACATATCCAAAGCATTTGACCGGGTATGGGCACCGCGTCACTGCTCTCCAAGCTCCCTTCCTTTGGGTTTTTCCTCCTTCTCTTTGCTTACTTATGTCTAGTTTTCTTTCAAATCGGCTGTTGTTGGCTGTTGTTGATGGGGGACTTCTTCTTCCTTTTCTGTTTCAAGAGTGGTGTTCCTCAGGGTTCTGTCTTATCTCCTACTTTATTCCTACTTTTCATTAATGATCTTCTCACCTGCACAGTCTAACTCTATTCACTCTTATGCAGATGACTCGACCCTTCATTCTTCAACTCATTTTCAGTTCTGCTCCTTCTTTTACTTCTAGAATTGGCTTCTCGTCTTAATCTCGATTCTATTCTCGCTGATTCTGGATAGAATTTCCGGGTGGGTCGTCTCAACCTTGTGAATTCAATTCTTTTAAAAACCTCAAACTTCTACAAATCTCCCTCTCTAAGACACTTCCAACTTTCCTATCTCTTTCCGGTTCTCTCGTCTCTTCCTGTTGACAATATTAAACATCCTTGGCCTTAACATTAAACAAAAAAATGCTCTTGGAAACCTCACATGCACAACGGGCTAAGCGGCCTCAAGAAGAAAACTGGATTTCGGTTTAACTTGCGAGACTTTTTTTCCTCTTCTCATTTACTCCGCCTATACAAGGGCCTCATCCCCCTTGTATGGAGTATCGGCTCTCATATCTGGGGGGGCCTCTGGGTTCACCACGGCTTTTGGACAGGGTTCGAGGTCAAAGGCCAAAAGGCTTATAAACTGTCCGTACTTTCCAGTTCACTTGACCCTCTATCTTTGCGGCGCGATGTTGGTGCTTTATCTCTTTTCTATAGGTACCGCAGCGGCAGGTGCTCAGGGGCTTATCACTCGCGTACCTCACCTTTGCGTCGCCCTCGTAGAACTAGGGGTGCCTGTATCTGCACATGAGTTTTTGTGTTTGATGTATCTAACTCCAGGCTAGTTCGCTGCTATGCTTCCTTCTTTCTGCCACATCTGTTCTGTGGAATTCTCTTCCATCTTCTCTGTTTATGACCTGTTGAATTTAATCTCCCCCACTTCAAAGCCTGCGTCTGTTCTCATCTGCGTAATTTGCTTTAATTGTTGACTTTTGAGGCGTGAAACACCCCCTCCTTGAATAGGGCTCTGCCCGTGAGTGGTTGGTGACAACTGTAAAAAAAAAAAAAAAAAAAATATATATATATATATATATATATATTACAAGGAAAATTTTTCATAAATTTTTCACAAATATTCATAAAGATTGCAAGAAATAATAATAATAATAATAATAATAATAATAATAATAATAATAATAATAATAATAATAATAATAATAATAATAATAATAATAATAATCATGGTAAAAATACTAAAATCCCTAACAATATTAATAATGATATTAAGCCTATCAGACTTAATAATTTAGGCTGTGATCTAGCAGATACCTTTGCCGCTTGCCAAAGAATACTTACAAAGCGTAAATACCTTAATTAATACTTAATAGTATATTATTTAAAAAATAATAGGATATACCAACTTACAGTTTTAATACAAATATGTATATTTTTTATAAATTACAACGCTTATTAGGCGTACTTCCTATATTTTTCACTAGTCACAAAAGAAGCAATTTCAACTAACGAACGAAAGAAGTTAATGACTCATTGAACGGCCAACAATCACTATCTAGTAGTATATGGACACCAGTTGGCAGGTGACAGATTTGCCACTCTCCTGTCATCCTGACAATACATATATATATTTTTAGCGACTTTTTTAGTACTCATCTACCTTCCTGGCTACTTTTCAATGCTGGCGTTTTGAAAGGGGGGTGCCCCTATGGGGGCCCTTTTCATGTAAGTTCGTCAGCTATTTTATGTATGTGTATGCAAGATGCCTGTGTGTATGTGTATGTTATTTGTTGTTTTCACCCCGTTATCACCCCAGGTTCTCCCTTTTCTTCTATTCAGTTAAGCTATGACCACGTTCTTTCCTGATCTTTTTTTTAGGTGACAGTTTTATCACCATCCTGTCACTCAGCCGTTACATATATTTAAGTGACTTTCTATTACTCATCTACTTTCTCAGCTCTTTTTATAAATATATCCCGCGTTTTTACTATAGTTACTTTTTGTCACCTTGTTTATATTTCATGAGTTACTTTACGAGTTACATTATGTTTTTCACTCATGTTGCGTCGCATTTTGTTAATCAGCGTTATTCATTTAAAATCTAGTTCAATCGTCTTACGTTTGAGTCGCAAGCCCGCCATCATCATTGCTCGTCGTTTTCGCAAGCCCATTAGTCCCGTCAGCGTTTGAATCGCATGCCCGTCCGTCGTCATCGTCGTCGTCGTCGTCGTCATCGTCATTGGTCGTTTTCGCAATCCCCCCCCCCCCTCCTCAATTGGGTCGCAAGCCCGTTAGCTGTTGTCGTGGTCATCGTCATTGGATCGCAATGACCTTTAAGGCTTGAAGGTTAGAGGCATCGACTCTAGTTCAATTGAAAACGAGGCAATAACATTGGCGAGAAAAAGGTGGGATGGAATATGATAAACCTTTTTTTGCTACCGATTTCAAAAAAAATCGAAGAAGCCGAAAAATATCGCTTTATTGTATTTGGACCTGAAGGTAATGATGTTAAAATAATATATAATCCTGCCAATGAAAACAGAAACGATCCCTTATTCATTATCGGTCATGATGGAGATAATCACTACTATGCCGTAGCAGAAGATAGGTTAAAGCTATGTTTCGAGAATACAAAGAAAAGTCATGCATATACAAACGGTATCTTCTGTATTTATTGTTACACTTTCAATAGTAATAACATAACCCATAAACTTACCTGTGAGCATTACGCATGCAGACAATGCCTAGAAGAAAAATGTAAAGGTTCATTCGAGCATGATGGTGCCTTCCAAGAATGTTATGATTGTAGTCATAAATTTTACAATGCAGGATGCTATAAAAATCATCAGGATAATAAAACGTGTAAGAAAATAAAAATATTTAAATTATGTCTAACCCAAATAAAAGCGGATCGTAGTGGATATTTTAAACACGATTGTACGAAAGCTTATTGTTATACATGTAAATAAAATTATGAGCCTAAAGATGTGTACCATATATGCTACATGAAAAATAAAAATAAGAAGGATGATAAGAATAAGAAAACTAAAGACCATGTGGTATATACATGCTATTACGATATCGAAACCTACCAACAATATAATGGCATTAATGCAAAAGGACAGAAAAATAGAATTGCAGCCATACTTATTAGTATGTCAAATGATATGTGAAAAGTGTACATAAAAGGAAGGGGAGAATGTATGTACGCACTGTGGACCTCGCACAAAAACATTTAAAATAGAAAATGAAAAATCACCTGTAAACCAATTTATAGATTTCCTAATGGACTTTTGCAGAGAAGAAAGAAAAATCAAAATAGATGTTGCTTCCCATAATGGAGGTAAATTTGATCATCAATTCGTGTAAGCATCATTGCTGACTCATCCTAGCTCAAAATCTATAAGTAGTAAACCTATAAAAAGAGGTAATAAAATAATATCAAAGGGATCTTGTGGAAATATAGTATTTAGAGATACGTTGCTTTTAACCCCATGCGCCCTGAAAAGTATGCCTAAATGCATGGGGATTAATGATAAAAACCTCGCCACGGGATTCTTCCCTTATACATTTTTAAATGAGGAAACTTTACATTATAAAGGACTTATACCTGATAAGGAACTTTTTGAAATGGTAAAAATGTCAGTTATAGAAAAACAAGATTTTCAGGAATACTATAATAGTTTTCAAAATAAAGAGTACATTGTTTTTGAAGAATGCGAAAAGTATTGCATTTAAGATGTTAATGTACTTAGAAAATGTTTTGAGAATTTCAGATCGAGCTTCATTAAGGACTTTGATATTGGTTATCTTGTTGATTGCACAACGATTGCTTCGTTATGTTACATGATCTATAAAAATATGTTCATGCCTGAAGGAAAAATTACTCTTCTAGGCAGAGAAAACCCTAAGCCATTCACCTATGAAGCTATTCGATGGCTTATGTATCAGGAGAAATTTAATGTCAGTATAAGGCATGCACGTAATGGAGTAGAGAAATCATTTAAAATAAAAAATAAATGGCTCTACCCTGATGGATTCGGTTATGTAAATGGAGTGAAAACTGCATTCTTGCATCATAGATGTGCATGGCATGGACATAAAGACTGTAATAAGGGAAAGGCTCACTCCATGGTAGTTCATCTTTGGATCGATACACTCTCACCATGAGCCAAGAAAATGTGTACAGAGAAAATGTATTTAATATAGTGAGAGTATGGGAATGCGAATGGCTAATACAGAAAGAAGAAACAATTCAGGATCCTGATCATTTCGATAAAAACGTGACTTTTAAAGAATATGTCCATCGTATAAGTAACGATGCTGTTAACAATAGACTTATAATAGACAATTCGCTGTTTGGAGGTCGTACTGAGCCATTCGTACATTATTACCCCCCCAACTGATGGCAAAAAGATAATGTACTTGGATTACACATCTCTCTATCCTTTTGTACAGAAACGAATGAAGTACCCATGCGGCCCTCCGGAAAAACTAATAGGGGATAAAGTACCAGATGTTGAGTCTTTTAAGAATGGAATCAATAACAAATATTTCGGTACGGCTTATATTAAGATCCTTCCTCCGCAAGATCTATACATACCTGTTTTACCCAAGCAAACCAAGAAAAAACTAATGTTTCCACTCTGTGCAAAATGTGCAGAGGATAGATGTGAGAAATGTATTCATAATGAGAATGAGCGTGCTATTGACGGTGTCCACACAACACCTGAAATTGGGTTGGCTTTAGATATGGGTTATAAAATACTCAAAATATTTGAAGTATGGTTGTTTAAAGAACAAGAGTTCTTGTTTGAAGGGTATGTCAACCACTTCTTAAAAATAAAGACTGAAGCATCCGGTCCACCCAATAATATTCGCGAAAATGATCCTGATTTCATGGAAAAACTTAAAGAATTTGTCCGACTTTTCAAGGAAAAGGATGGTGTTGAACTTGATATCAATAACATTAAGAATAATCCAGGTATGCGGTTCATTGCGAAATTATGTCTTAACTCTCTTTGGGGTAGGTTTGCACAAAATACACCGTCAAGAGAAGATAGAGTATGTACTAGGGATAAAGAAGTATGGGAGCTAATCAATCGATGCGTAATTGAAGTTCCTTCTGTTATACCCATAGGCAATAAATATGTTGTTACAATTGTAAAAAATGCATTAGCTGAACGTTCATCAACAACCATAAACATCCCTATCGCATCATTTACTACAGCATATGCCCGTATAAAATTATAATATCTGCTTAATAAAATTAGAGAAAGAGCATTGTATTGCGATACAGATTCTTGTATTTTTGTAACTGGAGAAAATGATGAACTTCCTGAAACAGGTAACTTTTTAGGTGAACTAACAGATGAACTAGCAGAATATGGATCTGGTGCGTATGGAGATTCATTTGTATGTACTGGTCCTAAATCATACGCTGTTAGAATAAGAACAGCAGCAGGCAATATAAAATATATTGTGAAAGCTAAAGGGCTCACAATCAATAAAGACACAAAAGATACTATTAATTTTGGGAAATTGTTAAAACTAGTTGCTGGACGTTCTGAAAATAGTTCAGGTCATGATGATTCATTGTATGAAGATATCAGATACACATGTTACAGTGAAAGCAATGAATGAAATACAATTAGATGATGATGATGAAGTATCTGAAATAGAACTACCTCATAAAATGGCTGTTAAGGCAGACGAGTCTCAGAATCCTTTAGCTAGCTTACACGGAAGTGATAGAGGCGGTTTATGTTACAACATACCTACTACAACTTTTCAGGCAAGGAAACATGGAGGTGTCAGTATTATATCAGGATCAAGAATGCTACAGCATACATCTGACAAGCATGTCTTTGTAAGAAACTCTTGTCGTACAGTATCTTATGGTTTTAAGGGTACATATATATATATATATATATATATATATATATATATATATATATATATATATATATATATATATAATATATATAATATATATATATTATATATATATATATTATTTATAAGTATATATATATATATATATATATATATATATATATATATATATATATATATATATATATATATATATATATATATAATTATATATATATATTAATGATTTCATGTAATAAACCGAATAATAAAATGTAAATATTAAAGTTACCTTATTATCCTTATATATTTTATTTATTTTATGTTGTATTTATAATGATTTAGAAAGAATATTTAAAATGATGGATTAAGTAAAGTAGGAGAAAGAGTTAGACGATATTTTGTATTTAAATACAAGAGTTTGCATTTCATTATTCAGTTAATTATAGAGCCACATTAAGATAGAGTTGCGATTTTAAGGTTACAATTTATTGATATAACGAATAATCGATACTTTGGTATAGAAGAGGAAAAAAAATTATAATTTTTTTTTACTGATTTACCGATTAATCGATATTTTGTTTTGGTAAATATATATATATATATATATATATATATATATATATATATATATAATATATATATATATATATATATATATATATATATATATATACCTTAAGGACGTAAAACCGTAAAGACGTAAAGACATACGTAAAGAAGGGCCACATCCGTTGATATTGCTAAACGTTCTTTTGGAGTTACGTCCTTAGGGTATGTAAAACACATTTTTGCATACCCTAAAGACGAAAGGATGTATCGCTAAGAGGTGTTCCTCCCGGTGTATTTGCTAATTATCCTTATGGACTTACGTCCTTAAGGTATGTAAAATCGTGTTTTTACATACCCTAAAGACGTAAAGACGGAAGGACGTTCCACCATGAGGTGTCATTTCCGTTATATTTACTGAACATTCTTTAGGACTTACGTCCTTAGGATACGTAAAAACATGCTTTACATACCCTAAGGACGAATGGATGTAAGGACATAAGGATAAAAGGACGTAAAAACGATTGATCTTTCAACTCTGCGTGTGGTTCTTTGCGACAATGAATGATGACGGGTCTGATTTGAGATCCGGTGCGGTGCGGTTCGACCTTGCGATCCTATGACGATGACCACGACAACGGCTAACGGGCTTGTGACCCAAAGACGGGGGGGGGGGATTCGAAAACGACCAATGACGATGACGACGGACGGGCATGCGATTCAAGCGCTGACGGGACTAATGGGCTTGCGAAAACGACGAACAATGATGATGGCGGGCTTGCGACTCAAACGTAAGACGATGGAACTCAATTTTAAATGAATAACGCTGATTCACAAAGTGCGACGCAATATGAGTGAAAACATAATGTAACTCGTATAGTAACTCATGGAATATAAACAAGGTGACAAGAAGTAACTTCAGTAAGAACGAGAATATATATATATATTTATGTATCTATGATATATAGTCTAAATATCTCTCTCTGAGATAATAAATTATATATATATATATATATATATATATATATAATATATATATATATATATAAATAAGTTCAGAAAAGTAGATGAGTAATAGAAAGTCATTTAAATATATGTAACGACAGAGTGACAGGGTGGTGACAAAACTGTCACCTAAAAAAATAAAAATAAAAGCAGAAAATAACGTGATGTCATAGCCTTAACTGAATAAAAGAAAAGCGGGGAGAACCTGGGGTGATAACGGGGTTGAAAGCAACAAAAAACACAGGTACAAACAGGTACACAGGCACTCTTGCATACACATAAAATAGCTGACGAACTTACATGAATAAGGGACCCCATGGGGGCGGTCCCCTTTCAAAAAGCCAGCATTTTTGAAAAGTCAAAAAGCCAAGCAGATAGTTACTTAGAAAAAAAGTCGCTAATATAGTATATAATATATACTATATATATATATATATAATATATATATATACATCATAGTTATATATATATATATATAATATATATATATATATATATATGTGTCGGGTGACAGGAGAGTGACAAATCTGTCACCTGCCAACTGGTGCCCATATACTACTCGTATCTTTTTTTTCAGCGAACTAATAGGAAATGAGAATACAGCTAAGAAAAACATGTTAAACATTACTAAACGGGATAATAATCGTGTAAGAATAAATTTTGGAAATTTTTTTTTATCTGTTATCAAAATCGAATCTAATACAATTTAAAATCTGATAAGAAAATATTTATAAACTCGTAAATTAAAGCAGCGGTTAACGGATGTAGGGAAAAATTTTAACTCCACGTTACTTCACAAATGTAACACGTTAATAGTCCGTTACTTCTTTTCGAAATTAACGAAAGCGTTAAAAGTTAACAAAAAATTAACGAGTTAATTAAAGGATTAACGCTTTAACGCGTTAATGCCCACCTTTGGAAAATAATAACCGAAAAGAAATTAATCGTCTCAAAAAAAAAAAAATCAAATCCCAAACCAAATTACGTTAAAGAAGCAAAAAGAGTATAATCCTCTGGGTTTATAAATTATAAAGGAAAATTAATTTTACACGTCAAAAAAAGAAAAAGAAAAAGAAAATTGGAAAACATGGAAGCCAAAAAAAAAAAACGTTTCCCCAAAAAATTAAAAATACATCAATCATGAGAAGCCATTCCTTAGATAGAAATTATAAATTATGAATGGAAATTAATTTTAAATAGTCCAAAACGAATAAAAAAAATACGAAAAACATGTAAGCCAAAAAAAAAAATTTGAGAGAAAAATTGTAACTGAATGGTAATTGAGAGAGAGAGAGAGAGAGAGAGAGAGAGAGAGAGAGAGAGAAGAGAGAGAGAGCAGAGTGAAGTGAGAGAGAGAGAGAGAGAGAGAGAGAGAGAGAGACCGTGAGAGGGGAGAGAAAAAGATAGATATAAAGAAAAAGAGAGATGAGAGAGAGAAAGATAGATAGACGAGAAGAGAGAGAGGAAGAGAAGAAGAAAGAAAGAGAGGAGGAGGAGGAGGAAGAGAGAAAGAGAGGAGAAGAGAGAGAGAGAGAGAGAGAGAGAGAGAGAGAGAGAGGAGAGAGAGAGAGAGAGAGAGAGAGAGAGAGAGAGAGAGAGAGAGAGAGAGAGAGAGAGAGAGAGAGAGAGAGTCTCCTATTAGGCATTTATTTTGTAGGGTATATCCCATGACATTCCATTGTCCAATGGTTCGCCTCCTTTGCACTCATATATATATACACACTTCTTACACGAGAGTAGACTTCGAATCACAAACCGATCCTAGAACACAAATAACACCACCATATATTCCTGTGTGTAGGTGAGAAAGAATACTCACAGCTACCTTCTGCGTTTAATAGAAGGCGACTAAAGGGATAGTGGTAATTGGGTTGGCTACCCACTACCATTTATCTCTTGCTACCTATGTTAATGCTTTCTTCGGACCTGGTCGTGTTCACCGTAAGTGACCTTGTATCTTTCGACGAAATTGTATGAATCGTATGGGTGGGTACTTGGAATGTCAGAGGAATAACTGGTGAGGAGAGAGGTGATGGATGTATTTAGAGAGGGTAAATTTGATTTGCTTGCTGTGACCGAAGCAAAGATGAAAGAAAGTAGTGAAGACTAGTGGTGTGGTGTGGTGTGAAATACGTATGTGCTAGAGTGAAGACAAATGAGAGGAGTGAAGGATTTGCGATTTTGAAGAGACCTGTGGCACAAAGCTATGGTGAATTTTGTTTGTGTGAGTACTAGAATTCTGATGGTTAAATTTAAGTTTGTAAAGGTCAAGGCATGTATGGTTATAACATATGGTCCATCTAAGGGTGATGTTGAGGAGAATGCGATTTTTTGGGATAATCTGAATAATGTTTTGAATGGGGTGAGTAGGAGCTTCAGTTTGATTGTGTTGGGCGACCTAAATGGTTGGATAGGTGATCTAAAACATGATGGTATAACAGGTGACTTTGGGGTGACAGGAGAATATTAGGTTTTTTGATTTCTGTGAGGAGAAAGAGATATTTGTGAAAGTAATATTTTCTTCAAACACAAGCTTTCAGAAGTATACTAGAGTTGGTGTAGGTAAAGATAGTTTTGAAGTGAAAAAAATGATTAATTTTGTGTTGGTGAAGGAGATGTTGAAGTATTTGTTGAACGTTAAATCAGTTAGGGGTTTGGGGGTGGGATTATTGGATCATTTGTTGTTTTATGTAAGATTAAGTTAGTGAAGGTTTAGATGTAGAGGATTTAGATATGGAAGGAATTGGAAAGAATTAAGAGTGGGAAGTTAAATGAACAAGATAATAATGAAAAGTATTTAAGAGCTTTGCAAGTAAATCAGTTAAACTGTGACATTAACATACTCGGTTGTTAGGAAGCGGTTGTTAGCTGTGCAAAAGAAGCTGTGGATGTGCTAAAGTAGGATGTAAGAATGTCAACAGTGAATGGTGGAATGAAGTGGTGAGGCAAGCGGTTGAAAGTAAAAATGGAGCGTGGTTGAATCTACTAAACGTCAATGATGAGGTTTCGAATAGAAAGATGTTTGGAATTTCTATAAGTTAGGCAAAGAAAGAATACTAAAAGGTGCATGAATAGGAGGAAAAAAGAGGTAATGAACAGTTTGGAAGAGGATGAATGGGGACTTCCAAGAGAATAGGAAGCTCTTTGGAAGTTAGCCGAAAGGTTAGAATGAACTAAGGGATTGGCTTAGATAATGAATAGGGATGTGCTTTCGTAACTGAATGTATGTGAGGGGAGTGTGGAGGGGAACACTTCGCAAAATTTTGCAATAACAATTTGGCAGTAATAGAGAGATAATATCAGTGAATGTGTGTGGGTTTGATGTGCAAGAAGAATAGATATTTTGGATTTGGAAGTTTTGTAACAGAGCGTTTATGGAGGGTATAGTTCCGAGGGATTGGAGGAAAGCAGTAATAGAACCCTTATATAGGTAAGGGGCATAAAGGTAACTGTTGGAATTATAGGGGAGTTAGTTTTATTTGAGTTTGTAGAGAAGATATATGCTGGTATTTTGGTAGAAAGGGTTGAGTTGAGTACTGAAGGACTGTTAGTGAAGAATAAGGTCTTTATGAAGTGGTAGATGGATTGTATGGATAAATTCTTGCATTTTAAACAATGATGAGAAATGAGCAGAGAATAAATGTGCTTAAGGTTTTATGGATTTGCAATAGGCGAAGGATAGCAGGTGTAAGTGATAATATGGTGGTGGTAGGCTTCTGAATGGAATTAAGGTATGTATGATGATAGTGAAGCGTGTGTAATAATAAATGGAGTTGAAGTGATTGTTAATATTTATAGTGGAGTGAGGCAGGATTGTTTATGTCTCCTTGTTATTCAATTTGGTATAGGATGGGGTTATGAACAGATTAAAGCTGAGGTAGCAGGGGATGGTGTTAGATTGATGGAGAACGGAAGAGAATGAAGGGTGCCCTGTAGTCTGGCCCTTATTTGGCGTTAAATATAAAAAAAAAAATTTTTTTTATAGCTCTCACCCCATAAAATGGATCCACTTGTCTCAGAAACACTGCTGTATAAGAGCAATAAATGTTGAGGGAAGAGGAAAGAGAAGTGATGGATATATTTAGAAAGGGCAAATTTGAATTTGCTCGCTGTGACTGAAACAAAGATGTAAGGAAACGGTGAAAATAGGTGGTTTTGTGAGATATGTGTTGGTGTGGAAAGGAATTTGCAATTCTGATGAGTGACTTGTGGTAGAGAGCTATGGTAGATTTCGTGTGTGTGAGCACTAGAATTCTAAAGGTTAAATTTAAGTTTGAAAAGGGTCAAAATTTGTGTGGTTGCAATATGGTCCATCTGAGGGTAATGTTTGCAGGAGGCGATTTTCTTGGATAATTGAATGATATTTTGGAAGGTTTGAGTGGAGATTCAGTTCATTTGCCACAATCTGGCCACCAAGGTATTTTTTTTTTTTTTACAGTTTCCACCACCACGCTCACGGGCAGAATCTTATTCAAGGGGGTAGTAGCTAAGTTCTTCTCTAGCGCAATAACGCTATAAGCTCAAACGAGGCTTTAAAGTGAGGAAGATTAAAATTCAGCAGGAATTACAGAAGATGGAAGATTCCACAGAATAGAAGTGGTGGGAAAGAAGAAGCGCCACAGCGAACTAGCCTGGACTTACCAATGTCAACACAATATTCGTCGCGCAGATCATGCAACCTTGTGCTACGAGGCGTCGTAAAAGGTGGTGGTACGCGAGTGATAAGTTCCTCGAGCACCTGCCGCTGCGTTCTATATTTTGGATAAGATAAAGCACACATCGGTCGTCAAAGATAGAAGGTCCAGGGACTGGAAACGTACAGAACATTTAAAAAAAGCCTTTTGCATTTGATCGACCGCCTGTCTAAAAGCCGATGTGAAACCAGCCCTCTCCCCCCCTTCCTCAGCTATGGAAGAGAGTACTCCATATGGGCGGACTGTGCAACTTGTTAAGCTGGAAAGCAACTGAAGATAGAGAAAATTCATCGCAGTCTAAGAGAACTTCCAATTTCTTTGAGCGCCCTAGCACCGGTTGTGATGTTGGGTTCAAGATTTTTTTTACTATGTTAAGGCCCAAGGATGTTATGATATTGTACAGACAGAGATCGAGAGAACCGGTCGAAAGAGAATAGAAAGTTGGTTGTTCTTTGGGAATGAGATTTGTGAAGTGGTTTTAAAAGAATTGAATTCACATGGTTTGAGATGCCCCACTCCTCGGGAAATTCCTCAGTCCATCCGTAGACCAGTAGAATCCAAGAACGCATTCAAACCATGGAGGACACCTTCTAACGAGTAGATCCAGAGGAGCAGATTTGATAGAGTAGAGTTGAAGAACTGAAGGGTCAAACAGGGATATTCAGTGGATAGAGTTAGAGGTCCAGGTGAGATGAGAAATTCATTAATGAAAAGCAGGAATAAAGTGGAGTATAGACAGAACCACTGAAGAACCACTTGTGGACAGAATAAAGAAGACGTTCTCCATCAAACGAACAGCCGACATTAAGGCGATTTGAAAGCTAAGTAAGTTAAGCAAAAGAAAGAGGAAACCCAAGGAGGGGAGCTGCTGAGCAGTGATGCGTGCCATACTGGGTCAACATGCTTTGTATTGCAACCGACAAAAGAAATGCCAGTCTCACCCGTAGTTCTAAGAGCGAAAACTATAAATCAGTCAGCATAGGGAAAGTGGTTACCAGTAGAACCTGTCGGAATGAGTATTCCAGATGATCTGAAGTGGAGTTGAGGAAGGGTTTCAAGCGATTTAGAGTTGAATACAAGTGAGAGGCTATAGGGCGAATAGGTTGAATTATCAGAGCGGCCTCCTTTTTCGGATCTGGTTAGACATGTGCGAGCTTCCAAAACTGAGGGAATGTGCTAGTACTTGAAGACATAGAGGTATATAAATAGTTGACGAGGGCGGGGTTAGGCCACGAACAACTTCCTCAAATCGGGGAGGAATGGACCGGCATCCGCTTTCTAAACGTTCATAAAATTTCAGGGGCCGATGCAACTGATTCAGATGTAATCAAGACAAAGGCATAGGACACCTGAGAGGAGAAGGAGTAGGGAGAGGAACTGCCAGAATCGTCCGTGGTTGAGTCAGAAGAAAACTCGGGCCGACAGAGATTGGCCGTTTCAGTTGGGAGATGTGGCAACAGAACTCACAGATCGAATAAGAGGAGGACAGGCAGATTTACAGAAGTTGCTAGAGATGTTTTTTCAAGGGCCAGAAAGATTTGTCAGAGAACAAGGGGTTAGCGCGCACTTTCATTTTGATGAAAGTCCACTTTGCTCGTGTGAGAGTATCCCTGCAACGATTTCTAGCTGATGAAAATTAAGCTAGAGTGATAGGAGAACAAGAATTATTCCACGGTACGCACTGTCTCTAGTCTGAATGGCCAGAGAGCAAATCGAACCATGGATTTGGGGAGGAGAAGATTTAGTTGCAGGAGGCCGACTGCTCATCCATCGCGTTACAGCTCCTCTTATCTTTAAAATTATTCCTTACGCGAGGTGTCATTTGTTATCATTTGTACAAACTGGAACCTTACTTTAAGTCCTGGTCTAAATATTTTAAACGTATTTTAAAAAATAATTTAATAAAATCGTTACGGACCACAAACATGTCTAATCATTTCCATTAATAACTAGTTTTAAGTCTTTCTTTAAGTTTATTATTAATTATTAATTGATTATTATTATTTATTATTATTTTATTATTATTATTATTATTTTATTTTATTATTATTGTTGTTATTATTAAAAAAACTTCTATTAACGTGCTTTATCCCTTTTCAGAGGCTAACATGGGGGACTACAGGAAATTGAATTTTAATGCCGGCTATCCCAACCAGCGCCATCAACGTGTTGGTAGTCGAGTTTTAATTCTTGCCCCAAGGAAGATAAAACTCCAAGCTACGCGGAGGATTGAACAAGCGTCCTCTCGCATGAGAGTGGGCGAGTCAACCTACATCTTCATAATGTTAATTATTATTCATTATTTTATTATTATTATTATTATTATTATTATTATTATTATTATTATTATTATTTTATTATTATTATTAATTATTATATTATTATTATATTATTATTAAAACAATTAAAAGACTTAAGGAATAAAATTTTTTTGGTTGCTTAAATAATAATTTAGAGGGGTTGAACCCCTGACCTCCCCTGTCTACAGCCTTGTGTATATTATATATATATATATATATTATGATATATATATATATATATATATATATATATATATATATATAATATATTATTATATATTAATATTATATATATATATATATATATTTATAATATATATATATATATATTATATATTATATATATATATATTTATCAAGATGGGTTGACTACGTTAATATTAGGTTTGGTTAATTATGGCTTAAGGTTGGTTAGGGTTAGGTTCGGTTTAGGATACGATTAGGTTGTTACCTATAATTGTAATATTATTTACTTTATATTAATTATATTTAATTAATAGAGGGTTGAATTTGGAGTTCATTATTTAGTCAGGAAATTCACCTTTTTTAAAATTAAATGACAAGTAAAAAAATCACAATGAAAACGAAATTACAAGTAATGGTCAATCGGAACAAAAATAAATTTTCGCTAGTTTCAAACACTCTACCGTCGGTCGATCCACTCTTCCATCCCTCTTTCGATCAAACAATCACAATTCGAACAGTGAGAACAGGTTCATGCAGACAGAGAAATCAAGGCACATTCAACTTCCCACTCAGGTAATATGAAAAGAGAAAAAAAATGAAATAAGATTTGTAATAAAGCACAATTGGGGTATAAGCAGGGGTATGTCTCAATTACCTTCTTCCAATGATATGGTACCAGATGCAATATATTTAGACTTTCTAGACTTAATCTTTCATGGTTAACTCTCGAAATGCAACTTCACAGCAGCAATGTCAACATGTGGTTTGATAAATAACCAAATCAATTCAACACAAAAAACACACCACTGCAAAACAACTCACTAAATCATGCAACAAGAATGATACCATAAAGAGCGTCCAAGTCACCCCAGACCAGCACCAGGAGAAATAGGAAAACAAACTCTTCAAGAATACCAGGCACACTCTTATTTCATCTTTTACTCCAAAACTACCATTGTTAATAGGAAGTATGACATTATCGTATACTTTACTTTTAAACAAGAGGATATCTATTAAAAAATAATTCTCATTTACTCTTTATACTCTCACCATTTGAAATTAAAGTGACGCCATCAAATTATTTCGGTTTTTAAAGTAGGTGCTTTTTGTAACCTTCAATGTGACACCTTTGACAGCCCTTTGAGAGGCTTTTGAGAGGCATTTGATACTCAATTTGAGACATATTTGAGACTCATTTGAGACTCATTTGACACCTAAGATGGTTAGCTATTTTTTTTTTCCAATTCGTTTTATCCGTTGCTACTTCGGATCAATCCCCCATCTCTTACCCGCCATCACGTTTACTACATTATATTGCTTTTAAAACAGATTTCTTTCTCACTGACGATAATGTTAGATGTTTCGAATGTAATTGAGTACCTGGATGAAAGTTAGAAAAAGGTAAGGTAGTAGTACCAATGAATGGACCTGGTCTTCATATAAAACCTTGTTTAAAACCTTGATAAGTACGTTCAATATACGAGAATATAATCTATGATAGGTTTCATGACTGATCAATTAACTCATGTCAGTGTAATTAAGTCAATATCTCTTTTTAAACACTTTCATTAATATATCTATTATTATTTATTGTCATATAATGACTCCTTTTATTATTACAGAGGTGAAAAATTACGATTAGTTTCGGCAATCTTTCGGAAGATGATTTGGCAACAATGCATTTTTCTAAAGTGATTTGGCACAATCAAAGCCCAAAATGATAGACTTTCTCCTTTTCCTTTGCTTTTCCTTTGCGAAATGGTTTTTTGAGTCCTCTATTCACATACGTTTCCCCTTTCCTTTAGAGAGTAGAAAGGAAACGTTATGTTATCACCGCCTAAAAATGTTGAAAAGCAGCAAGAAGCAGTTCAGGTTTCTAACACACACACCTACACACCTACACACACATACACACACACACGACACACACACACACACCACACCATAATATTATATATTTATATATATATTATAATATATATATATAATATATATATATAATATAATTTTATATATATATATAATATATATATATATAATATATAATATATATATATATATATAATATATATATCGATGATATATAATATATAATATATAATATAATTAGTATATATATATATATATGTATAGTATTAATAGTATTAACAGTCTAAGTATGAAGAGACTAGTATAATATACATATATATATTTTTATTCTTTATTTTTTGTTTTTTAAATTATTGTGATAGGACAAGATATATAGATATTTTCAAAATGATAAACACAAGATGTTTTTGTGAAACTTGAATTTAATAGCAGGTAAATCCATAAGCATCAAGAAAAGATAATAAATATGTCAACAAGACATTCAATATTTAGCACTTGACCGGTGGCTTTAAATTAAAAAGACTTGGCTCAAAGATTAATGCTTGAGATACGGTCTCCCATAACTGTGATGTGCTATTCTTGTACTGTTGATCATAGACATACTGAGTTACGTAAATAAGGTTGAAACCGTAGTACAAATAAACAAAATAATAAAATAAAATAAAATTTTAAGCAGATGCTATTCTAACAATCCCTAGCAAAACTTAACCTAACATATCCTAGTCTAACGTAACCCAACCTAACCTAGCCTAAGCCTAACTGTATTAATGAGATTGCCACTCTATCAGCACTTATTGCCATTATATGATTGAACGTCTGATTATAATTATATATTTATCAATATATATGAATACCTATAAGCTTGTTGAAATATTGATACTATATGCTGGATGAAAAGTAACAGTTCGTCCTTTGTATAACGTTATAAACTGCGAAGCATACAAAGGAAAAAGAGGAGTTTAAAAGAAAGTTTCACTGAGGTTGAAAATGGTGGGACAAGAAAGAAGTGATATATACTTGATTGTTTAGAATATAGAGATGATACCAAAATAAAATTCTTGGGAGAATACGACAAAATTAGGTATAAAGGAAGGAATGTAAAGTGCGTCAAAACTAGTATTTGCCAATAAGTATCTGAAACTGACAGACCATCACAGTAATGTTGGAAGTAGCCATCAAGCTCATCATATCAAATACACTAGACTAGCACTCTCAGCCAGGTCTTCCGGTACATCAAAAATTATAAGACTGATCTGAAGAAATCAAGTAACAACACTTCAATATCATCACATGCCTCATTGTTAACTTCCGTAAAGACATCGAAGTTTGAAAAAAACTAATCTAACATATACTAAGAAGAGCAAGTATGCTGAAAGCTCTGCTTCTGAGCTTGAGTCAGAGTTTGACTCCTTCTCAATGCTGATCATGATGATTCATAGGTATCATATATTATTCGAACATGATTATAAAAGTTTGTGACAGTGGTCTTGGTTAATTACTTATGAATTTTTAATGTTGGCACTCCTGATTGGAGAATAATTTTTGAATAGTAACTATGTTTCATTTACACCTTTGGTGTAAATCATGTAAATGTATGACTGTCTCAGTCTAAGTACAAGTTGCATGTCTGCATAATAAAACTAATTATATGGAACAGAACTATTTGAAGGCTGGTTAGTAAAAAGATCATCTATAAATTATTTAAATAAAAAAAAGCAAAAAATAAATACTAACATAACATTATATTTGGTAAGAAAATTAAAAAAATTAAGTTTTATTTTTCGCTCATTTTTTTTATATATATAAAAAACACACGTTTTAAAAAAAAACTAGGTCATTATATTTGAACTTTTAATATCATATATATATATATATTAATATATTATAATATATATATATATATATATAATATATATATATGTATGATATATATATATATATATTATATATATTATATATATATATATATATATAATATTATACTATGATTTATATAATATATATTTTTATAAAAAAAATATATATATATATATATATAAAATTTAATATATATATATATATATATATATATATATATATATATATATATATATATATATATATATATATATACTATATATATATTATATATAATATATATATATATATAATATATATTATAATAGTATAATAATATATATAATATATGTAATATATATATATAATATATATATAACTATATATATATATATATATAATAGTATATATATATATAATATATATATATATATATACTATAGGACCTGTATGTTTTAAAACTCCGTGAGTTTTGATTTTTTTGTTTTTTTTTTATATAAAATTTCCCCCATATAAACAGAGACATCAATTTAAGGGGTGACGGGCATGATTCAGAAATATATATGGACCCTAGTCACGTTTTACCGACCGTGTCATATTTAAATTTTTTTTTTTTTTTTTTTTTTTTAACTAAAGGAAGACCCAAGGGGTAAACGCAAAGCATGGCAGGAGTCGGGGTCTGCTCGGCCTTCCGGGGGATTACGACAGGTAGGACTAAAATTTCCCCCCCTCCGGGAGGGTCTCCGGTGAACCCCCGCTCCTTGGTCATTTGGTGTTCGCGGGGGTTCCTGCCGCCCCTCCCTTAGCGGGTAGAACGTCCCCCGCCTCTTCCCCCGTCGTGCTCGAGCCCTCGCTAAAAAAATTTTTTTTTTCTTTTTTTTTAATTTTTTTTAATTTTTTTTTTTTTTACATTTTGTAAACCTTCAACACGTGATTTTCAAATATGGATTTGGTTTGTTCCTGCTAAGGTGTTGTATCTTTTCAGGAGATATTTCATTTAGTATAAATAAAAAATATTCTTTTGTTTTTTTTTGTTCTTTTACATATTTTTGTAATAAGCTTTTATACGCTGCTGACTTCAAATATGTAATTGGTTTTTCTGTAAGTGTCGTAAATAAGATATTTTTTTGATTTTTTTAGAAATTTTTTTGATATAAATGTGATTTTGTAAATAATTATAAAATATTTTCGGAACTTTTGAATCAACGGTCGCATCACCACTGAATATTTCCAGTGTTGTTAGTATCATATACTAGTCACATATTTTTCTAAAAAAAAAACCAAAAAAAAAATCAAAACTGACGAGTCTTAAAAACATAACAGGCCTATATATATATATATATATATATATATCAGTGCGACTCCAGTTAACTTTTTACTATATATAATATTATAAATATATATATATATATATATATATATATATGATAATATATTATATAATAATATATATATTTCATTTTAACCTTTTCTTATTGTTTTGTTATTATTGTGGGTATATTTTATAAGCGGGGTGGTGGCCTTAGGTGGTTTGAAGTGCCCTACGGGTGGGGAGTCGCCACTAAAGCGTGCATGCCTGAGTGAAGTATCAATATAGAAGAAGGGAAAAGAGGGGGAGGAGAGAGGTAATTAGGCGTGGGATGTAATGAAACGGGAGAGGGGAACGAGGATTTGAAAGAGGGAGGAAAGTCGGGGTTAGATGTTTGAAGAACAAAAGGTTGGATGGCTAGGGTTAACAGAAACTAACTGAAGGGAAAAGAGGGAGATTGGAACTTTGGAAAATACGAGGGTATGATATAGGGGTGAACGGAGAGTGAGGGCGAGGAAGGGGGGGGAATAGTTATGAGGAAAGAGTGTGGGGATAAGCGTAAGGGTTGTGCAGCCAGGTGAGTTCGAGAATAATGTGGGTAAAAGTGAATTTCGGGGGGGAAATGTGGGTTTTTTATTAGTGCGCATGATGCAACCGTGAATGGTAGCAGGGAGGAGGAGAGAGAAAGATTTGGGAGTGAGCTTGAATGAATGGTGGGAAAGTTTCGGGGGTAAATGATTAAGAATCTTGTCTATGGGAGATTTGAAGTGAGGAGTGGAAGGAGGGGGTGGGAAGAATTAATAGGACATTTGGGGTAGGGAGAGGAATTGGTTGATTGGAGAATCTGTGTAGAGTCTGTGTGTCTGAAAGAAGAATGATAGTGGGGCAATACTTGGTTCAAAAAAGTGGAAAATCATAAGTATACATGGAAGAGTGAGTAACGGGGGGGAGGCGGTACTCGGATTATGTGTGTGTAAATGGAAAGGAGGGTAGAGGCAGATTACTAGATGTAATGTATTTAGAAGGGCGGGGAGGGGGATATCGGATCACTATTTTTGGTGGTTGCTAGATAAGGGTGGGAGGAGAAGTGACGGTTAGGAAAGGGGAGAGAAACGAGGAGAGTAGACAGGATGAAGGTGGATAAAATTGGAGGAAACAGGTGTGTAAGAGGGATGTCTTAAGGAGAGGATCGAGATAAGGTGGGAGACGTGAGAGGAGCGGGAATTGGGAGGTGGAGGGGGAGTGGATGAGATTTAAGGAGGCAGTATGGGAAGAGGCTAGAAGGGTATGTGGAGTAAAAGGGTGGGTTGCAAGCAGAAGGACAGGGAGTGCACTGGTGGACGTGAGGGAGGTGAAGGAGGTGGTGAAAAGGAAAGAGGAGGCTTATGTGAAATGCGTTTGGGGAAAGTAGGGAGGAGGATAAGCTGGGAGGAATAATAGAGAGTTAGAAGTGAAGCAAGAAGGGCGGGGAGAGGACGAAGAGAAGAGCAAAAGATGAATGTTGTAGAAAAGTGAGGGAAAATTTTGAATCGGGGAGCAAGGATGTTCTGGAAAGAAGTAAATAAAAAAAGGAGAAGAAGGAGGGGTTGGGAGAGGATTAAGGGGAGGAAATGGGGAGTGGAGTAGAGGAGAGGATACGGGTAGGAAGAAGGTGGGGGGAGTATTTTTCTTAGTGGATTACTTGAGAGAAGTGGGTGGGGGAGGGGTGGAGAGATTTGCAAGAGGTGAGGATGGGGAGTGAATTGGGAAGGGAGGGGGAGGATGAAAGACAAATGGAGGAAATTATTAGGTGCCTTGAATAAAGGAAAAAAATGGGAAGTCCGCAGGTCTGGGGGGTGAGAATGGAAATGTTGCAGAAGGGAGTATAGGGGTGGAGGATGGCTGTATAGGTTACAATTAATAATAGTTGGAGGAGTAAGTGACGGTACCACAGATTGGAGATGGTTGTTTGGTTCCCCTCTATAAGGGGAAAGGATGGAATGTGGGAATTATAGAAGTATATGTCTTTAAGTGGGGTAGGGAAAGTGTATGGGAGAAACTGATTGAAGAGTAAGGTTTAAAGGAGAGAATGGGGGAAGAAAAGGAGGATTTAGGGAGGGAGGAGGGTGTGTGTGTGGACAAAGTGTTTACACTAAAGATGCTTGGAGAATAGTATAGAGAGGAAAGGGAAAGTGTAGGATGGTTGTTTTTTAGATTTAGAGAAAGCATATGATAGAGTGAAGGGGGGTGAATTGGGGAGGGTGTTGGAGGAAAATGGAGTGGGGGTAAATTTAGGTAAAAGGTATTAGGGCCTTTTTATAGAATAATAGAATGTGTGTGAGAGTGTTAGGAGGGGAGAGTGGAGATGTTTGGGGGTGGTGAGAGGATTGAGGCACGGGTGTGTAATGTCGCCGTGGATATTCAATTTGTTATGGAGAGTGTTTGCAGAGAATTGGTGATGGAGGGAGGGGGGTGGATATGTGATGGAATGGGAATGGATAGAGGAAGTGAACATGTACTGTTGCGGACGATACTTGCCCTAGTGGCGAAGAACGCGAAAGGGCTGAGGTATTTGGTGAGGGAGTTTGAGAGGATGTGTGGACAAAAGGGGCTTAAAATAAAACCAGGTAAGAGTAAAGTGTTAGTGTTTGAGGAGGAGGAAAGACAGGAGGGGGAGGGGTTAGAG
>JABUQX010075820.1:22500-24071 GCA_015478945.1 Trachelipus rathkii
GCAAAGAATATTCAAGATGTATACCCTTCATCATAAGAGAACGGCAGCATCTTTTGCAAATTAATATAGATGAAGTTGAGGATGTTATAAGCTGTGTTTGCAAATGGCCAGTAATGAGGATTCTGAGGTGTTTCTCGTAGAATTGATGTCGGAGCAAACGGTATTGGAGTTTGAAAGCGAAGATAACTTGGGCACATGAAGTATTCCCTTCAAAGAGAGAGAGAGAGTGGTATTACATCGGATTCAACTTCAAGGCTCACACGGGGGACGATTGGAAGGCTCCAGTAGAGATACGGATTGCTTCGTTTTGGATGGGATCTAACAGGTGTAGTAGGGTTGGGGAGGCCTAACAATATTTTATGCAGACATAGTACAACTTCGATTGGATTAGGCCATTTTGGAGACGTTAAAGGGACTTGCGATCAGCATCCCAAGATTTAAAGGCAAGATGCCGTAATAGGTCAACCACTCGATTACAAATTATTTTCAGTAGTTTAATGTGTGGTGCATATGTTAGATAGTCATCTTGAAGGAGTCCTAGAAATTTTACTTGTGAAGTTACAGGAATGGGCAAATCATATATGTTTAGGTTCGCGGGAGAAAGGTGGCTGGTTCTTCGACTCCCGTTTTTCCTAAATAGTACTGCTGAGTTTTGGTGTGTGAGAAATTGAAGCCATGGGTTGTGAAATATTCTCAATAGTCAGTTGAAGTTGCCATTTACACACTTGAAAACGTGCTACAGTTTCTCTCTAATGGTGTAGCTATTTAAAGCGCTCTCTCCTCAAACTCTATTTGTATTTTCCATGGAGCATTGCATCGTGAATTCCAAAAGATAGATACGCTTTTGTCTGTGAATATTGGTGAAATTGATTAATTTTACATTAGCTTTCAGTCATTTTAGAAAATTTTCTCCAATAACTGAAGTGTCATAGACAAACGACTTGCTGCCTCTTGACAAAGATTTACGTCAACCCTTAAACAAGCATAATTGAAGTTAAGGACGTAGAAACAATGCCTATTGATTGCAGTGGCTCGAACACTGTCAAAATTTTTATCAAAGTTAGAGCCGTAAATAATGATTATTGATTAGATGAGCCAAGGTGGTCGTCAAATGTATTAAATGTTACTGAATGAAAGGTTAATTAAAAAAATACCTCATTTGAATGGATTTATAAAATTTATTTATTTCTTTTATTTATTTATTTATTTATTTATTTATTTATTTATTTATTTATTTATTTATTTATAAAATTTATTTATTTCGCTTTGCTTACTTTTTCTAGTATTAATTAAACAAATCATTATATTTATAGTTTTATTACACTATCAAATTATTACAAACTGGGATTAATTTTGCAAAAAATCATTATTAGCTGGAATTAAGAAAACTGTTAAGCAATTTTAATTTTTTGCTTAATTAATACCATCAAAATATTTCAAGCGAATTAATAAGAATAAAATATATTATTCACTAAGATTAGTTTCCCTTTCAAGGTATTATAAAGTTTGGTTAATTACACTAACCATTATAGCTGGAATTAATAAAACAATCAACATTTATACCAATTCAA
>JABUQX010075821.1:0-17500 GCA_015478945.1 Trachelipus rathkii
TTTGCTTCTAATTCCGCCTTTAGACGATTCCAGTTTGAGTTATTCCTCGTTCTCCACCTCCCACCAACAAATTTAACCATGAAATTGAAACTTTTTTTTAAAGATATTTCTTCTCTGTTTAACTAATTTTGTAAGTCTCTTTCTTGCATCCTTCCTTGGTAATCTTTCTCCTCTCTGTCTTTCTACTTTCGGACCTTCCCTTCCCTTCCCTTCCCTTTCTTAATTCCTGAACCTTTCCTTTTCATCCTATGCCCGAAAAAAGGGGACCCCCTCTCTAACGTCTCCTAACTATCGTCATATCGCTAAAACTTCTGTTCTTTCTAAAGTTTCTGAATAATCTATCTTAACAGGAAGATTTAAAAACGGCTTTGTTTTCTTAAAATCTAATCTCTGATCGATAGCATGGCTTTCGCTAAGGAAGCTCCTCTCTCTCTCTCTCCTCTCTCTGCTCTCTCTCTCTCTCTCCCTCTCTCTTCTCTCCTCTCTCTCTCTCTCTTCTTCTCCTCTCCTCCTCTCCTCTTCCTTCTCCTTCTCTCTCTCTTCCTGGTGATCTTCTTATCTCTTGCTCTGATTCTGTTGGTCCTCTTCCCTTGCAATTTCGGTGAAACGTTTCGCTGTGACGTTGACATATCGAAAGTTTTCGATTGGAGTCTGACACAAAGGCAGCGATTTCTGACTCCCTCTTTCGGTATACCATTTTTCTCTCTCGGAACCTTCTGGTTTCTTTCAAGTCTCTATTGCAGCTGTTTGCCCTAGACTGCCCCCCCGTTCATTAGTTTAGATCTATAAATAGTGGTGTTTCCTCAGCCAGGTTCTATTCTATGCCCCAATTTTCTATCTATTTTTCATTACTGACCTCTTCTCTATTACTCCATCACCTATCCACTTCTATTGCCGACAACTCGACCCTTCATACTCCCTTTCCATTTTGATATGACGAACCCCTCTCACTACGACAATTGGGTCACGCTAGGAGGGCGACCTTGAAGCATACTAACCTTTTGATGTTTCACGAATTTCTTATTTTGGCATTGAAAACAAGGTTGTTTTCAATCCCTCATAAACTCAGTTCCTCCATCTTTCTACTCAACATTATCTTCCACACACCACCACATCATCTTTCGAAAAAACTCATTAACTCAAAACCTTCCTGTTGTGCTTTACTTTCTGGTGTTTACTTTTTTTGTTCTGACCATAAATTGAATAATCATATTACAAAAATTCTTTTTAAACAAGCTTAAGAGGTTGGGTTGTTTTTCTGACTTTCTGAGACCTTCAGAGATTTCTTCATTTATAGGAGTTTCGTTCGCTCGCCCCTGTTTGGAGTATCCCTCACACATCTCGGGTGGTTTCCACTCATACAGCTTTTGTTGAAAAGGTAGAGTCTAGGGTTTTCCATTTTTTAACTCTCCTGCTCATTACTCTCTCCACTCCCTTATATATATATATATTAATATATCTATATATATTATATTATATAATACTAATATTAATTATATATTATAATACTATTATATATATAATATATATATATATTATATATGAGAGAGAGAGAGAGAGCAGAAAGCTCTTTCACTTTTGTGTCACTACTTACAACGAACATGCTCTATGAACTCTTTAAATGCGACACACCTTTTACATAGTTTCTCCGTTTCTCCATCCATCTCAACTGACCCTGACTTACTGCTATGCTCAAATCTTACATGTACTCTACGGAACATGACTCCCTTTATCTATTTGTTCCAACTACCTTTGACTTGCATATTTTCAAATGCTTATATAGGGGCATGTCGGCCTTTAAATCAGATCTGCTTTCGGAACACCTCCTTCAAATTCTAGAAGCTCGCAGCTTGTCGTTGACCTTCCTCCCCACATTGGATATATCTATATATATATATATATATATATATATATATATATATATATATCTATATATACTATATAATATAAATATACCCGTATATTATATTAATATATATATATATATTTATATATATATATATATATATATATATAAATATATATATATATATAATATATATATATAATATATATATATATATATATATAATTAACATATACTATATATATACTATATTATATATATATATATATATATATATATTATAGTATATATATATTATTGAGGAGCTTGGGGACGAAAATACGCTGGTAAGATTCAAATTTGCCTTTAATCTCGGTAACGAAAGCCTTTATGTTGTTAGAGGGGCAAAATTCTTCAACTATCACCAACACTCCAAAGTTTACTTACATGGCCCTTGGGAATTGTTTGCAAAACTATGTCCAGCCACGTTTCACACCATCACCAACCATCCAAATTTTACTAACTTTCGAATTACTTGCAGATTCGTACACAAAAACACACACACACATTCGTACACACACACACCACACATCACACAATATTATATATATATATATATATATATATACTATATATTATATATAGATATAATATATTTATATATATATATATATATATATATAATATATATATATATATGTATATATAGATATTCCCCTATACCCATATACTCCATATATATATTATATACTATATATATTATATTAACTATATATATATATATATATATACTATATATATATATATATATACTATATATATATATATATATATAAACTATATATAATATTATTATACAGCTATATATATAATATACTTAATTATATATATATATATAGATTAATATATATATATAAATATTAATATATATATATTATATAATATTACCTGACGTATCTATCTTTATATATATATAACTATATATATTATTATATTATAATTATATATATATATATATGCATTCGACATTTTGCATGCCATTTCGTTAGAATTATTAATACAAAAAAAAACCTAAAAAAAAAAAAAAAAAAGAAAAAACCGATTCCTTAATCTTATTTTGTGTTCCCGCGTGGTGAGAAACTTACGACTTTTGCTTTAAGGCTTGAAACGAACATTTTGTCTCCCTGCTTTTTGCTTTCGCGTTCGCGAGCTTCTTCGCCCAAATCGCTCCTTGCCTTTTTCTAACTTAGACAGATTTCTATGTTTCAAACACCACACATCACACACCCATCTACACACACACATATATATATTATTATTATATATACTATAACTATATATTATTACTATATATATATATATATATATACTATATATATATAAATATATTATATACTACCTATATATATATATACTTATATATACTTTATATATATCTATATATATCTATATATATTAACCGTTTTAACTTCTGGCGACGCCCCTGGGCCCAATCTCTTCTTTCATGCCTCCGAGAGCCCCAATATTCATATTATATATATTACCTATATATATATATATATATAATACTAATAACTATATATACCTATCTATATATATATAACTTACTATCTATATATATATATATATATATATTGATATGTAATATGAAATTTAAATTACATATTAAAGAAACTAAACACTTTACAAAATTTTTTCAATCTTGCATGTTTAACTTGCAAATCTTGCAAATTTTGTCAATAACATCTTCAAAATCTAATTTACAGTTGTATCATTTTCTATTTGCAAGAATAGCCAAGTGATGCAAACCATAAAACGTTGTTAAGTACATAGATGTAGCGTAAGTAATCTATTTGCTCTTCTAATGCCCGAAAATGATCTTCTTATCTGAGGCAATTTGGGAGGCAGGAGTACCATTAAATACAGTCTTTAATTTCCACAATGTTAACTTGGGATACAAATCATGCGGAGATTTTTACGCGTGATTAAATTTTGTTTTAAATTTCGAAGGGAAAAATTTGAATTTTTCTTCTAAAAGAAAACTTTTCAGATGAATGCATTCTGCGCCAAAAGTTTCCTCTAAATCTGACGGATATATACGCTGCAGTAATTTCGCTGATTTCTGAATTTCTTCTGCTTCGATCTTCAAAACGTTAAAAAAGAACTATTAATTTTTTTTTTTGCTTAGTGAATTCTGGGCAATTATATCATTTCGTGCATCTCTTAAGTTAGTTGATAATTTGTTCCAATTTTTCTTGGAAAAACTATCTGCGAAAGGTTTGTCAACATGCACTAATGACCTCTATCTCAGACTCATCTGATTTATCAAACAATCTCTTATGTTTTTTTTAATTCTTTTAGATATATTTTCTTCAAGTTTCTAACTGTTGCAGGATTTCAAGTTTTTTTGCTAGCAGCCATTTTCTCAAAAAACAATAAATCGATATCTAGTCATTTTTCAGATAAAAAAAAGAGCTTTCACTATATTATATATATATTATTATTATAATATATATATATATAGTACTTAGCTATTATATATACTATATACTTTATATAGTATATCGCTTACCTATATATATATATATATCTTTATATCTCATATCATTACTCTTATAATATACTACTATCTATTCCATCTTATCTCTTATCTTTCTCACTATTACATTCGGTCTTCGTGCGGCGTCTTGAATAATATATGTCTCTGATTTAGTATCTCAAGTTATTCTATGTTATAAAGCTTTATAAAGTATAACTCTTTTCTTGAACATTGCCACCCCTCATAAATTTGCCACCCTGGTTTCAGGTCTGCCCATGAGGTTTATACCGGAAAATAACAATATAATATATATAGATTCATATATATTATAGTAGTATATATATATTTTGAAATACTTATATATATATATATATATAAGTATATCAATATATTATTATATATTATAGTATAATATAATATATATTATACTATTAATCAAGAGTGTTTGTTGTGTGTGTGTTTGTGTTATGTAATATTGTATGCATAAGAGAAGAGTTGTGTGACAATGCGAGAAAATTAATGTATTCATGTTCGACTTTTCCCCTCTATATGATAAAAAATCTATGTCCATTTGGTATTCATCCCATTTCGTTGGCGAGCGAATCTTGATTCCTCGCACTAAACATTTTTTCGCTTTGATGATGAATAGACAATGAAAAGAAGATTCGTTTGTTGACAGCCAATAAAATCATATCCCTCGCTTTCCTTCCATATTCGAGTTGGAAAATTGTAAAAATATTCGCATATTATCCTCAGCTTCTATTTTATAAATAGTAAAACTAATAATATATATTAATAGATAGTTAGAGAAGAACGAAACGTCATTGAATGCACAACTCAATAATCTCCACATACTAAAACGACATTGATAAACAAGACTCACAATGAAATGAAGCAGCTCCAGTACGTGGGACTAGCGCTTAACTTTGTGCTTTTCCACGAGCTACAGCCTGTGTAACTTTGAGTGTTACTGCGGTTGCAACGAAATATATTGCAGTAATTGCTCTGCGGAAGGAATTTTTACTCTTTTCTTTCTGCTAATCTGGAGGATCTTTCAAATAGATATATATATTATTACCGAATAATATATATATAGTATATATATATATATTATATATATAATATATATAATATATTACTATATAATAATATATATAGTATATTAGAATATATATATATATTATATATATATATGTATATATTATGAATATAATATATATATATATATATATCGGACTCGGTTCAAATTCACTCTAGCCAACATAAATGAATAATGTAAACATAGAAATATTTTACAACTTAATATTTTGTCATTGTTTTAAGGAAGCTATTTATTATTGTACTGCATGATTTTTTTTAAATTAACGTTGCAAGAACCGACGAATGGAATGGCTTTGCGCAAACTTAACTTGGACTAAGGTTCCCATAATCCTATTTCTATGTACACATTTAGTACAGTTGTATGAAAAAGGACATCAAGTAAATACAACTTTTTCTAAGAAATAAGAGAATGGGAAATTCAGATAAGGAGCAAGCAAAAGTATTTTATTATATTTAACAGTAAGAGAATAAATTAAAGCAAAAAATTGTTTTGTAAAATTGTTCGATAACCAAAAATAATTTGGCAATTTTTAAAACTTTCTTTTTTTTCTTTTTTTTATGCCATTTGGTTTGGAGTTTTTCTCGGAAAAAGGTGAATCATTTACAAATAAAGAACACATAAAAGTCCAGGTCTCAAATCAATCAGTTTTCTCTCGTCTAGCATGGTCGAGAAATACTAATTCAATCCTTACATCTAGGCATCTATTCATCTCTATCTGTCTTCCGATTAAGTCGCCAGTTTTTTTAATTATTATGTATATTAAATTTTAATTGATAGTATTTGAATAGTTGAATACTTTAAAATAATAAGTATGAGCTACAGAAAGAATCCTGGCTCGCAGAGCGAATCCACTACATCATGCGAATTTAATTTCCAACATGTTTTTGTAAATTCAAAATGATAATATATGCTCTCTAGTTTTATGAGTGGTAAACGAAATTCTGCCTTATGCCAACATAGAAATGTCAACAATCATGTGATTGATATGAATTCTGCAAAAATAGTTTTATCATTACTAAATACGTACTTACACATTATATATAATAATTTTAGTAGTTTAAAAATAAGATCTCTTCTCATTCTACTATATTGTTTATCCAAGGAGTGTCACTTTTAATTTGATGAGGAGCGAGTCAATAAGAGTCTGGACTAATGCAAGACATTCCAAAGAGAGCTGTCGATACTTAATGAGGTAATAATCGGAACGAAACTAGAGAAAAGTAACGGATGGAAAGAAAATAGCTATGAGATCGGAGTGAGTGTAGATGTGAGCTCGGTGTCATTAGAGAGAGAGAGGAGTGAAAAACGCCGATGATACGTGTATATGGACTAGGTATTGAAAAGCTCATTATGTAGTTCCGCTGATAGACTAGCGTGAGGAGCAGAGTTTAGTTGAATGAACTTGTGTCTCACCTTGTAAATATTATATATTCGTGGAATAGACTACTATATGGCCAGAATATAATATATATTTTAAAGTTATTATATATATTATAAGATGATATTGTCATATTTACTTATATTTTATATATATATATTTATTATAGTATACACTATAATAATATAAAATATTGTGATTTATTATATGTAAAAAATTATTATGTATATTTATTACTATATTACGTATTTATGTTATATTCAAAAAATTATTAGGTATTAATACTTAATATATCATTATATATTACTACTATGAGATATAACGCTATCGCTATATATATATATAATATAATATATTTAATTATATATATATAAATATTAATATTTAATATATATATATATTAATATATATATATTAATTATATAATATATTAATTATAATATCATATATATATTATAATATATATATATATATATAATTAATATATTATTTATAATTTTTTTACGTTGTCACCTATAACCTATAATCACGGGCATAATAGCCTCATATTCAATGGAAGTATGGGGTGTTTACACGACCTTACAGAATTACGGAACACACTAAGCAGCAAATTACGCAGATGAGTATTGCAGACCGCAGGCCTTCGAATAGTGTGAGTGAGATTATAAAAATTTCAGACAGAGAAACACAGATAGATGGAAGAGATTTCACAGAACAGAGGTGGCAGGTAAAGAAGGTACCGAACCATAACTAAGCGAACTAGTCTGGAGTTCCAATTCAACACAAAACTCATGTGGCAGACTACAGCATATCATATACTTGAGTTGATCATACGATGGCGAAGGTAATAGAGTGGTTGATACAGCTGACGGTGACTAAGTTCACCGTCGTAACAGCTGCCTCAACTAACGTAGTATACACTATAGAAAAGAGATAAAGCTAACCTATAACAACATCACGCAGTAAAGATAGAGGGTATCAAGTGAACTTGGAAGTATGGGTACGGAACAGTTTATAAGTTATTTGGCCTTTGACTCGACCTACTATAATCTATAAAAGCCGGGTGATGATAACCCATAGCAGCCCTACCAGATATGAGAGCAGAATACTTATACTTATACTCACCTAATACTAAATGGAGTCGGATTATGAAGGCTCTTGTATGCTTGAGCAAACTGAGAAGAGGAAAAAAAGTCGACGTATATATAGTCACAAGTCTATAAACAGAACTCTACCAGTTTTCTTATTTGAGAGGCTACGCCCTTAGTAAACCATATGTGATGTGAGGTATTTCCAAAGACATTTTTTGGATTTATGTTATAAGGCCAATGATGTTTAATATATGTCCAACAGGAGAGACGAGAGAACCGTCGAAAAGAGTAATAGGAATGGTTGAAGGTGTTCCTTAGAGAGGTGAGATTTGTAGAAAGTTGAGTATTTTAAAGAAATTGAATTTCAGCAAAGTTCTCAGACCTATACCCCACTCATAATATATACTATACCGAATTTAATCCAGTAACAGCGAGAATAATGAATCGAAAGATAAGAACGAGAGGCAATTCTATAAGAAAAGGAAGGAGCAGAATATTGAAATAAGTTGAAAAATAGAGGGTCGAGTCATCGGCATAATAGTGAATAGAGTTTTAAGATGTGCAGTGTGAGAAAGATCATTAATGAAAAGAAAGTAGGAATAAGTAGGAGATAAGACAGAACCTTGAGAGGAATAACCACTATTAACAGAAAAGGAACAAGAAGTCGCCCCATCAACAACACCGATATTGAGCAGCAATTTAAAAGAAAATTAGACAAAAGTAAGCAAAGAGAATGAGGAAAGTTGGAGAGCAGTGTACGCGTGCATATACTATATAGTATATACCCGGGTCAATATATATGCTTTATAGGATATTCAGCACCACACCACGCTCAAGTACTCCCTCGTAAGTTCTACACGAATTGGCGGAAAACTCATTAAATCATGTAAGACCTCAGGAAGAATTCATTGTGAAGTGGCAGTCGCCAGATCAGACCGTCTGGATGTCTATCGTGTGGAGAAGCCGTTAGCATTGGCCCCGATCGGAAATGAAGTGAATGAGATTCCAGATGATCAAGAAAATGAGAGTTGAGATGAGTTTCAAAATACTTAGATAGAATACAAGTAAGGGAGCTATATGGTGGCACGAATATGTTAGATAGAGGATCGAGAGTCGGCTTCCTTTTTTTCGGATTTGGTTGGGCATGTGCTTGCTTAAATAGTGATAATTTTCAATCAAAAAGTTTGGTTAATTTAATATTTGATGACATGGAATAATTATAGTTGAACTGAAGGGAGGCGGAGATAGAGCAGGGAAGCATCGACTCCCAATTTCATAAACTTGGGGAGGAATGCCATCCGGGCCACCCGCGCTGTCCTAACGTTCGTTGTTAGTAATTTCAGGAGCCCATGCGACTCGCGAGAAATCGAATTAATAGTCACGAGGCAAAGGCATTAGGAGCATGTTCTCTGTAGTGTAAAGAAAGAAGGAGGATGAGAATGCCCAGATATCGAGTTCTCCATGTTTCGATTAGATGGAAAATAGTGTCCGAGAGAAGATGATTTGCCGGAGTCATTCAGGATTGAGTAGAAAATATTGTAGAATTACCATCAGAGCTAATAAGAGGAGGAAAGAAATGATATTTACAGAAAGTTGTTAGAGATTGTTTAGTTTTAGGAAGAGCCATTAGCATAATAATTGAAAGAATGTGTGTCAGTCGGAGAATATATCCCAAGGAGGTTAGCGACTAACTTTTCGATGTAAATTGAAAGCCCCTGCAGCTCGTCGAAGAGTAGTCTTCCTGCATATGAATTACTTAGCATGAACTGGAAATTTAAAGCAAGAGTTGTATTAGGTAGCACTTGAGAATTTTTTCATATCTCTCCTATACGCAACTGTTCTTCGTGAGTCTCGAATGGGGCCCAGAGATACATCAGCTCCGTGGGATCGAAACCATGGATTATAAGGTAGAGAAAGATTTCTCGAAGAAGGAAGAACCTGCTCATAACTATGAAACGATTAACAAGTCTCCCCCTTTATCTGGTCAGATATCGAGAGCGTTACCAGAGACAGAAGAGGTCACTCCACTTATAGTTAGCGCTAGAAAGCAACGCATGCCACCGTAACAATCAGCCCGAGTACCTATAAAGGCAGAAAAAAAAGAAGAGTAGGGCAAGATGGGAGGCTGTGTGGATAGACAGAAAGTATAAAATTATAGAGAATATATGTAAGTGCAACCAAGATTTCCCAGGTTACCAATAGGAGCGAAAGTATTGTAATTTAAGAGAGAAGGACTAGTGGTTTGAAACATTAGGTCTAATGTGTGTTCAAGTGGTTATAGTGACGAATCCGAAATGTGTGTGTGTTCTTCTAATAATAAGATGCATTCCAGAATTTCGTTTGAGAAAATGCTGAATTCGATTTCGTGCCTCCTACCTAACCATTAAATCGGTTTGAGAAGGAACCCCAATCTCATTCTCAGTGTTATGTATCAATATGAATACCCCTAAATAGAGACCATCAGTATTTGGATGAGAAGAAATATAGGAACAGTCTCGTGAGAAGTATAAGGTAATCAAAAAAAGGCGTGAAGTATGTTCTGTTAGGAAACAGTAGTCAGAAGCAGCAAGATTATTGTAGTAAGAAGGAAGAAAGATTTAAGCACAGAAACATCGAAGTCGTAAGGGAGATTTAAGATTCTTTGAGACTATGTAGAAGGGAGTCTTAATGTTTACATAGGCACAATACTCCCACCCTTCAGGACCGGAAACTTATTGAATATATATTTATTAAGCTCTCGGAAGTATATTATAACGAGTTAGAGATGAATTTTAGCCTTCTGGTCTCAGACATAAGCAAAAAGATAAGGGAGTGTGATTTTAGTTTAGAGAGGTTGGTATTCCATACGGCGTGCAACAAGGGGTTTTAAAAAAAAAGAAAAATGTGGCAAAGGCCCAACGTTGTGTTGGAGAAATGAATAAAAAAAAAAGAAAAAAAATTTGATTGATAAAGCGCTGCTGCGTTGGAGATATTTTGTAAACCATCTCATCAATACACGCACAATACACAGTTCATAACAACAATAAAGAGCAACAGACAGAAACAACAGACAAAACCAAAAGAGAATACGAGGATATAAGTTTATCGTAAGCTAAAACTAAATTTAAAACCTGGAATTTTTAAAATACGCTAAAACCTATATTTACAGTAAGTATCAAAATAATGAATAATCCAGAAAAGTTCAAAAAACACTCGCACAACTCTCACACTCTTAAAAAAAAAAATACAACAAAAAGAAAAAAAATACCATTGATCAACTAAAAAAAAGTGAAGCTAAAAACTGTATATAATTATTATAATAACGGATATTCATTATCACGTAAACGCTCCAAAAAATCTCTTTAAAAAATTTAGTTCGAGGAAAAATAAAAAAAATAGACATTTAACACAACTATTATTACCCTAAGTAATACAAATATTATAATGTCTAACTGACAAAACTAACAATAATGTATCTAACAAATCTATATAAGACTGGCCTGTGCTAAAACAAAAATTAAAAAACGAATAACTTATCTTTATAAGGTTACATCAAGATTTCTGTTCACATAATTAAAACATAATAGCGTGTTAAAAAATCACTTAAAACAGGGCATTCAAATTAATATACAGAATAGCATTTGCAATGTAAAAAAAAATAAATCAAAACGATATAGAGAGCTGAACCACACACATTCCATTGGAGCTCCGATAAAACACATCATATATCATATATATAGTTATTATATATATATATAGCTATAGTTAATATAATATATAATATTATATATAGTATTAGCACTATATAATATGTGACTATGATTAGTATGTATCTATAGTGTGTCAGTTATATAGAGTTATAGCGTATTGATATATTAGCTGAGTGTGCGTGTGACGTAGTGTACGTTATGATTAGTCGTTAGTATGCGTATTAGTGCGTGATGCGTATATAGCGATTGTACAAAGTAATATTTATTAGCGTAGGTGTACGACGGCTATTTATATCTAAATTTGAGTAGACTATATTATTACTCACTATTCCGTGGCTTTAAAATATCTAACTTATTTAGCTTTATACCGTTGAATTATATATCAACCCTTATAATACTAACCTAAGCCTAATTACTCATATTTTTTGCTCTATTGGTATCTTGAAGACTCAGATATGGTCTATATAGAATTCACCTTACTATATATATATATATAATATATAACTCGTTTTAATATATATTTATATATATGTAATATTATTACTAAATACTTATATATAACTTATTATATATTATATATCATTATTATTATATATCTACTGATCTCCGTTTGATAGGTGGAGTATGTGCCTATGTTAATAATATAGTAATATACATTAACTATATATATAATCTATTATATATATATATAATATACTGTAATCACGTCTCGTGAATCCTCGAATCTCCTAATTTGGATGTTCTGTGGCTTAAAAATCTTTCTTCCGGTCTACTACAATAATCTTGTGCTTCTGCTACTGTTTCCCTAAAACAGATTTTTCACGCCTTTTTTGAATATCTTAACTACTTCTCACGAGACTGTTATATCTTCTCAACCAATTACTAATTTATTCAATTTAGGTAATTTCAATGTACACAAACACAGAATAATTGGTATTGGTAGGTCCTCTCATACTTGATTTATGGTGGGAGGAGTGCCGAAATCATTCACAATTCTCAACGATCTGGAGCAACTAATTAAAGAATCACTCAATAACACTCAACAATTCCCGGATCGCCTAATAAACCAATATCTTGAGAAACACACTTATGAGAACCTTAATGTATATATATATATATATCGGTATTATTCACTATATACACTAGTTATACTTATATATACTACTATAGTTTATAGAATTAATTAATATACACTAATCACCTAACCTTACGCTATATATCCTAAATTGGTAAATATATATCTGACTATAACAAACTTATATCTCTTAATTTTAAATTAACTTTCTCACTATCACAGCTCCAATTACACTCCTACTATGCGTATCCTTATAATATCATGGCAACTTATTATATATATATTGAATCGGGCGCATTATGTACCGAGTACTTTGCGTCTTGGTCCCCTGTCTACCGCTCTAAACATTTGAGGGCTCCAAACTGCCTCCAGGAAGGCCGAGGACACTCGCGAAGCCTCGAGCTCTTGGGACTTCCTCTCAGCTCGGCACAGTCGAGCGTAGAGCACCGGATTACAGACAACAGACCGTGCCGACCACAAACGGGGGCGGTCGACTAGGTGTGAGAACATTCATTGAAGGAGGTGCTCTGAGTTGTATCCTGGAGAATTGTGGATGAGTCATGGTGGCTATCATAGTGGGGGAGGTGACGTTGTCCAGTTAGAGCATATGTTTTATTCTTTATTGCATGAGTTCCTTTCGCGGGACTCTTTTATGGGGGGAGGGTGGGACCCTGGACAATGACCGCATGTCTCGTAGCTCTCCATCTCTTGCTTCTTCTAGAGACATGCGTTTTCTTCTATTGAGGGAGAGTTTTATGGGGAACCGATGGTATTTGGAATTATATACGAATTATTTGGGTCCGGTGATATTTGAAAGAGATGTTTCTCTGTAGGTTGGGAATTTGGCCATGAAAGAGGCTAGAGACAATGCGTATGGATATTGTCAGAGAAGGTCCATTGGCCTAGGATTGAAGAGAGTTCTCAGGGGGGCCTTCGTCGGGAATTATATTATAAAAGTGTTTGTAATAAAATTGGCAGGTGAGGGAGGGGGGAATTTTAGTCTTTGTCCGATAGGGGATTGGGATAATCATCTTCGTGTGAAACTATGAATGGCTCGTTTGGGTTACGGTCTTTTCTGGTAGAATTGGGTCGCCTACCATCTCCAGACTGTGTGGAAATGGAGGATGGAGGTTTCATCGTGTAAATGTTGGATGGGCGTGGTTTTACGTGAACCTGTGATAATTCCAAGGCTGACTGCGTTTTATTGGTGATTTCAGTAGTTTATTTGTGTTTGATTTTGAAATTGAGAGCACATCGGAATCCATGTCGTCGAGGAAGGGCCATGTAATTCAAGTTAGTTTTCCAAGGAGTTGCTTTATAGCACTAAGTAAGCGATTAGTGCTAAGTGTTTAACTGCTCGTGGAGAGATCTTTGTCGAGTTCGGAAGAAGAATATAATATAGTATATTGACATATAAAGTATAACTACTCATAACTTTATTGGATTCTCTATATACTATCATGTAACAAATCTTATTTTTGAGTCACCCTTTTATGCCATAAAACATCCTCTCAAACATACATCTTGATAAATTACATACTCACTCTATTTTATATCCTCCTCTTATTACGATATTCATGTATTATGGTTCTGTTAGCTAACTCTCCTACTGAAAAATGTAGCCAAATCTTTCGGCCTTCCCATTCTTCTCTTCTCATAAAATCAATAAAACCCTTCACTTCGCAATGAACGATTCTGGCATTCCTTATTTCCTTCACTTACCTTCTTTCTCTATTAGGTATGGTGTTCACTATGCCTTTTAGCCTGTAATAGATTATACTAATTTTATGATTAACGGGTGTCACATGGGCTCTTGAAATACTATGAAACGTTAGGAAGTAGCGGTGCCCGGATGGCATTTACCTCTATATATCCGATATGCAGTTGCGTTGAGGATTGAGGAGTGGGAAACTTGGCCTCGCGGCTCAGTGGGCCATTAGCGCAGCCTACTTTATTTTTAAGAACAAATATATAATAAGAAAAACAAATAAAAAAAATATAAAAATGTTAAAATATATAAAAATCATAAAGAAAATTAATTCTACAAAATCTCAAAGAAATATAAAACAAAAATGAGGTATTTAATGCTTTGCTCTCTTCCACTGCTTTAACTTTCCTACGCCATCGGCGTTACCTATATGTATAATAACATAATAATCCTATAACTTTTCAAATACCTATAAAGCGTGAGAGCTAACTCTCGCCTCTCATCGCTCACGTTGTCGTTCCTCATTCCGATTGCTTTCGCCTATAATTATCTCTAATCTTTTAATCAATTATATTCTTTGGAAACCAATCACTTATTACACTTCGCAAGTTAATTGATATAATGTATATTTAGATTAATTTTTGAAAAAGTTAAGAGAGAATAATTACATGATATATGGAAGTTGAAGTATAGTTGATATAATTATTTCCTAAATAGCCAGAAACAAGCTTAGAATAGGCACAAGTAGGGCAATCAAGGCGCTATCTAAGGTGAAATATCATACACACGCTTATTAAAAAACATAACAAAGAAGTTGATGAAAATCGCCAGATTATGAGTAAGCGCTATAAAGAACTTGGTGAGAGAGAAGGAATATTTGTCTGCTCCTTGGTAAACACGGGCACTACTACTACTACGCTATTCCTATAACGTTCAATATTAAGATTTCTAAGAAGCCCAATTATCAGTCAACCGAATCATATATAATGTTAAATATCTATCAGGCAATATGAGCATAGGTATAATATATATATAACACTTGAGAAAAGATTAGGATAGGAGGTAAATATAATAAAAGCGATATGCCATAGAATCGTTCACCAAGTGAGTTGATATCAATTATGTAAGAAAACTTAGGTGAAGGCCGTATATTATAAAGAGATGGCCTTTTATTCAGTGAGGTAAGAGTTAGCATTAACAGAAATACATACAGTATCTGAATATATATAGTAAAGGTAAGGTATAGTAGTTGATTAATAATGAAGTTTATTATTGGAGAATTGATTTATTATATATTGAGCACATAAGGCAAATATATAAAGTATATTATTTAGTCTAAGTATACTAATAGGTAAGAAACCTATATATAGTAGAGTATAGTTATTTAAAGAGACTTTCGTTTGATGAAAAGACTCACTACTACGCTTTATATTGCTACTGTTGAAGAGTATCTAACTCTATAGCAATCACGAATTATTCTAGCTGAATGAAAATATTTAAGCGAGATTGGAGACTATATAGTGAAGAATCGAGAATTTTTCCATATATATATATATATAATATATATATATATATATATATATATATATATAATATACTATATATATATATATAAGTATATCTTTGCCAACCCATGTGGAAAACATCTAAGCTACGCACTGATATATATATATATATATATATAATATATATATAATATATATATATATATATATATATAATATTATATATGATGTATAAGATTTCAGATATATATCTATACTATACCCGTATATTGTATACATATTTACGGATTAAATTTGTGATCTCTAAAGCCCTCATATAAAATTCGAAGCCTAGGCGAGCATGCGAGATAAATTCTTAATTACTCACTCGTAGCTTGTCCTCCTGACTCTCTCTCTCTCTCATCCTCTCCACTCCAGTACTTATATATCTATATATATTATAATATTAATAGAGTATATAGATACTTTGCTGAGCATGTATTAAGATTAAGAAGGTGAGCTGATAGGTGGCTGCCTATTTATTTTTGTTATTGAGTTTTCTATGCGGTTTCACTCCATATTGCTGTAAGTAAATTAGAAACTGCTCATTATATTATACCATTATATTATAAATATAGATATATAACAGCTCCCAGTTGTCGGCAGAGCCCCATAAGCCGTCACCATGAATGAGGAAATATAGCAGTATTATCACTATTACTCCATAATTTATATAATAGTTTAGTATACAGAGTAGTTATAAGCATAGCATAGCTAAAAATAGTACCTACTACCTACTATAATATTATATCGGCCCGTACATATTACAAATAAAGTTGAGCTTACAGATATAAATAGATACATATATAGGTATATATATACTATACATCACTAGTATATATAGTATGAACAAGGATGGAGCTGTTATTAGGAGAGAAAGTATTAAAAATTAAGAGATATATAAGTTATATGTATGAGGTCAGATTATATTATATATTACACTATATTATAGTATATTATAGAGCGAATAGTATAGTAGTATGTTAATTATATATATATAGGTATATATTAATACTTGAAGATAATGTCACTGCTGAAGAAGGACAAAGTGGTGAACATACCGTTTGGTTTATGATATAAGTGTTGTTTTTCCTTTTTAAAAATGGTTAAACAATAATACAGAAACACATAATATTACCCCTAATAGTGTTAAAAAAGAAGGAAAACATTTTGTAACTTCATACTCTCATGATTACTTAAGTATTGTTTGAGGTAAATGTTTTATAAGTTATTGTTATTTTCTTTAATTTAAATACTTTTATTTGTTATTTAAAAATTATATTATTTATAGAGTGTATTTTGTAGTATTTAAACATATTATTTACAAAACATAGTATTAATACCAGAACCAGTTTTTGGTACTCTTAAATTGAGACACGTACGTTTCCGATCCCCGCTATACGATTTGAGCCGAGATGCCGCATTATTAATGGGTTAAAAGCGTTATTTAATAGGTTTTACTCTTATCTTTGTCGCTTTTTAAGTTATGAGCAGTAATCTATTTATTTTATCTGAGGTACTATTTCAAAAAATAAGAAATTTTAATCGT
>JABUQX010075821.1:22500-31001 GCA_015478945.1 Trachelipus rathkii
ATTATTAATATATTATTAATTATTATATATACGTATATAAGGCTAGTGTATAAATTCGTATAAGTAAATAGTAACCTATATATTATATATATATATAATGATTATTAAGTATTTATATATATATATATAATTATTATTATATTAGTATTAAAATAACTAATCAGTTTATAACTATAATTATATAATATATATATTTATTTATATTTACACACATATATATACTTAAATAATATTTATATTTTATATATTTTTATTTATATTATACTAACAATAAATATATTTTGTTATAAGTAGATAAAATATCTATTATATATATTATATATTATATATATATATAGTCTAACTTATAATTTATAATATTAAAAATATATTCTATGAATCATATAATAATATATTTTTTTCTTATTTGAGAGCGATATATATATATATATTTATATTACCTACTACAAATAACTGAGTATTATATATATACTAATATATATTAATTACTATATAATATATATAATATTGTATATTAGTTATATAGGTTATCAATGAGAATCAGAAGTCTCAATCTATATTAGTAAATTATTAAATTTAAGTAATACTATACTCACTTATTATACATATGAATGACTTTTCATAATTAATTATATACTATCTTTATATATTATATACATAGATAAATACTATTGCTATCGATTACTATAGCCAATAATTATTTGATAAGTTATATAACTATGATAATAGTAATACCAATACTGAGTACTAGCACCTCACCACACTCACTATATATATATATATATATATATATATTATAAACATAGTAAATTATTTTAATACACACTACTTCATCTAGTTATATCTATAAGATCAAAGTACGCTATTAGTATCTATACTTAATTATATTATGATATATATATATGGATTATTTTTATATGTAATATATTACTGCAGCAATCGCGTGAGGTGGCTTCGCCACGCACGCCTCCAGTAGGTCTTGTAGACGTCAACTCGATATATTATATACTAAATATACTATATATATATTATAGTATATTACAGGATAGATGATAACATAATAGGTGGTATATATAATGAGTGTATATAACTTATAATATTATATTATATTATATGGTTTATATTAAATATATACTCAATATAATAGTATTTGGTAAATTATATACAGGTTTATATATGATAATATAGTTGATATATAATATAGCATTAATTAATACTGCGATTATATTAGTAATAATATTATTTATTTACTCACATATTTTAATATTAATATATATATATATTATTAATATATTATACATCATATATATAAATATGTATTTATTATTATGTATATTATATATGTAATATCATTATGCGAATCGATCGCGCTGACGTGGCTTCGCCACTCACGCTTCTTGTACGTCACCAATGGTTACCATGGGAACGGGTATATATATATACACAGAATTTCGGGTTAAACTTTAACCCCACTACTATTGTTGTATCTATTCTTTCGTACTGTACTGAACTAACGCACACGTTCTTTTCAAAAAGTACAAATCAGTGATAAGAGCGCTTTGTAAGACAGCCAACTGCATTGATATGCACCAAAGCTTACATGGACAGTCACAATACATAAGGCAGACATGCTTCCCGCAGGGCTTTTTATGTTACTGTTTTATTAAACCGCTTTACTGTTTAGAAGTGCTAGCAAATACATTTTTAGTGAATAGATGGCCCTTGACATCCATCGCGCTTGATGCATTGCACCTGGAGGTTTTATCCTCAGTTTTTTGCCATCATCTCCCCCAAAGAATATGAAAGGTAACTCAATAAGTTCACGGTAGTCGTGCCTCACGATACATTTCTTTAATTCAGTTGAAAAGAACTGTAACAATCTTTCAATATCTGTTTGAGTAAAATATTTTTTTACAATGTCGGTATTGTTTGAATTTTGCTTTGGTCAATGTTTTTTTCCAATTATCCTTAAAAAATTTAAATTAAACAATGTCTGGGTTACTTGTCAGTTGGTATATTTTGTTTTCAATTGCACTTTTCATACCAACTCAAAAAAACATGATGTCAAAACGAAAAAAATATCAACTCTCTTTCTAGTTTTGTTCTAAAACTACACAAGCACCATTGAAGCGACCTGTATTAGAAGCTGTTGTGTCGCAACACATTATCTGTATTTTATCTCTTAAGTCACAGTCAGTAAGAGCTATCGAAACTGCTTCAGCTTACTCTGTACCAGTAGAGCTATTTAGTTTTGGCACCGCAAGAAGTTGCTCTCCTTTTCCAAAATTATGATGGGTAGTCGTTCTTCTTTGAATCATCTTACGTTTAACGCAGGTAACAATTTGCCATCCCAATGAACTGTCATGACTTCCGGTACATTGCTTTGAAAATCTGCCTTTATAGCTTCTGCTCCTTCTTTCCTTGTCTGCGTTCGAATTCGTTGATAGAAGACTTTGATTGGAAAATTATCGAGACCAAGTCCGAGTGCCTCCACTGTTGCTCGAAGAATATAAGCGGAGTGTCTTACCCTTAACTGGCATCTATCTAAGGCTGTTACTAATTTTGGGGTAATGATGTCCTTTCTTCTTCGCTTTGTATGTTGTTTTTGTGGAACTCAGTAGAAAGTATTCCTTATTTTCATCAGATGTAGAAGAGGAATAGTCATGTTCCTGATAAAATGATTTTGAGTGAACGATGATGAAGTTAGCTGACGTACTAGAGCGACGATCATGTTTAGTTGTCCTCTTCTGCTGCTATGTTGCTCCTGATCACCATTTTTTCTTTTTCTGGTTAGTTTTTTTTTGTCTAAACTCGCCGACCACCCTGTCGAAGATGGTTATCCCTCTGTCTGCTCGTAAGAAGATTTTATCCTCATCTATTTTCATTATTTTCAAGGCTTCGGTGCTGGCAATGTCAAATATATTATCCAATTCGTTTTGGAAATCCTCTTCCTTAAAATACATCTTTAATTTTGTTTTTGCATTTTATGTAACTATTATCGTTATTATAACTCTTAGTATTATAACACAGTGGTAATGAATTTTGTTGGTTATTCCTAGCTTTCTCCAAAATATAAATCACTGCAAGAATAACTAGGTTTGCACTTTCATTATAGATTTGAAATTTTACTCGCGGAATGTTTGAAAAACAAAACAGCAAAGAACTTGCCGATTTGGACTGTATTTGCACCTGTTAATTTGTGTTTGTGTCTCCACAAAAATACAATTTTTTCTGATTACTATCTTAATGTTAATGCCATCTGTAGAAATGAAAATGAAAGTTAGTAATAGCTAAAAATTACAGAAAATGCAGCTAGAAACATCGATTCATATATATAGGGTATGAAATATATATGTACTATCTATAAGTATATATAATATAAAGTACTAGTATTATAGTTATATAATATATAATGATTGATTTGGCAAAATATAATACAATATATATTAATATATATAGATATACTATATAATATATATATAGGTACTATTATTTTCATTTATATATCAATTTATATATATATACTATAATATAATACTAATAAATATATATTACTATATATATATAGACTATAGTATATATATATATATAGATAATAATAATTAAATATATACCGTATAGTATATATATTATTATATATATCTATAGTAATATACAGTTATTATTGCGAAATGAGTAACTTGTCTTGGTACTACACAAGATCAAATTAACTATGAACAGTTAAGGGCCATCCGCGCCTATAGTAATAGTAACATATGAACAATATTGAACATGTTTCAGTACGGGTCGCCACAGCTTAATATACACTCGATTGAACATATAATTTTACTTTATGACTATTTATGATCAAATAATACACTAAAAATTAGGTCATACATGCGATTACAAAATTATTTACATATAAAAAAAAAAGGGACACCCTAATAATACTATATATATATATAGTATATATTATTATACTTATAAATATTATATATATATAATTATATATTAATAATATATATATATTTTAAATAATTTATATATATTATTAATATAACTATATATATATAATATATATTATTATATATATTAGGTCAAATTATATATATAGTTATATATAATACTATAATAAAATTTATATATGGGCGTCCGTCCGTGCGGAGCAGCTGACCCCCCGTAGAGTGTTACCTTCTCAAAAAGCAATCATCACTACTTTCTTCGCGCATGCAAGAAGAGTTTTTGAGTACAGTCCTACATCAATATAGGTCTTAATTTCCTACGTACTAAGAGGAAAAAGCTATAATATGATCAAAAAGGAAATGTCCAGTATTTTGATGTACATTTTTGCTTTAACGTTTAGTTAAAAATTAGAGTAAATTCGGATCGTTAAATATATCGCTATACTTGACCAAGATCTATCTTAAATTAGGCTCGCCTACTTTTGCATAATGTTATGTACATATATTATATATATATAGGTATATTATATATATAAACATAAAGTATTTATTATTGTATACATATAATAATATATATGTCAGATAAATTAAATATATTATTATTATTATATTTAAATACATCAAAATTATATATTATTTAAAATTCATTTTTATTTCTAATCTATATATATACATATATATTATCATCATCATAATCGAGATATATATTAATATATAATATATATTATGATAATGAATCACCTTCTCCATAGTATTTTTATAATTCATCAAAACATATTAAACAAAATTATATATATATTAAAATAGTTATAATATAATAATATACTAATAATAATAAAATATATCCATTTATAATATAGTTAAAATATATATATATATATATATATATATAGTTAGTATATGATTATTATATTAATTTATAACTAAATTATTTTATAAAGCTAAGTTATATTATATTATATATATATATAATATATATATATAATATATATATTATATTATATAATATTATATAAATAATATATTAAAATTATTTACTATAATATAGTATTAAAATATCAATATATATATTATATAATATATATATATATATATATATATATATATATTAATTTAAATTTATATTATATATATATATTATTATATAAAAAAAAAAAAAAATTAAAAAAAAAAATATATTATATTATATATTACTATAACATATCTATACTATATATATATAATATATATATAATATATATACTAACCTACTAATACAGGGTGACTCTCAAAACCTCTGCGAAACACTCAGAGGGCTGATATGAGCGCAAACGATAAGGACAATTTTAATGTTAAATAATAGTTGTATGAAACGCTTACGTTTCAAAGTTACGGACGATTGAAGGTACATAGTTTTAATGTGTGGACGCGTCGCATGTTGGTTACCGACGATTTAGGTTACTCAATTTTAATGTGGTTTGTGCGTGCGTACATGTTTGTACGCTTTAACGTCCTTCGGAAACAGATTGGCAAAACTTTACTTTTCCAATTCATCGTTGATTCAGTACATTGTAGGCATCGATTACGGAATGGATCACTACACTCTTACCGAGTTAACCCGACATGATAATGTTTACGGTACGGCGAACGGAAATGGACGAAAAACGAACCTCATGTACCGGGAACGGTTCCCACACAGAATCACCCACATACAAACACAATGTTTCGCTTGCCTACATCAGCGCCTTCGAGATAATGGGACCTTCGTCCCCGGTGCACTTGGTGGAGCCGCGTAATACGAGGACTCCTGCGTTTTGAAGAAGACAGGCTGCTTGAGAGAGTTCGCCAAACCGACCCGTAGACCTAGCACACGAGCCATTGCCATTGCCAATGCATGGGTTCAAATCAGTCGTCTTTGATTTCGTGTCTCTGACAATATGGTAAACTAACAAAGCTCCACCGCATCCACTAACTAGAAGGTACATTTAGAGGTATGGGCACTCCTCGTAGTGCAAATTCCCATTGGTTTCTGCTAATCGAAGCATTCGATATGCCGGCTTTCCTGCACATATAATGGGTTTTACTTCCGATTGAGACGTGCTTCCACACGGTGAAGTGTCCTACCTTCCACAGCAGAAAATCAGTTCACATTGGGATCGTAGGACACAGGCCAGGCACAGCAATCTTCATACATAGTTTTAACTTCGAGCCGAAGATTTACGTAAAATCATCTATGGGGTGAGAATTCTGGGGATATAATTTGCTCGAGGACCATGTCAATATTGCCAACATCCGAGTTTGGAATGAGACTGCGATACCTGCACTCCTTTAACCGTAGTATACAACTTCCACAGCTCAATGGACGACATTACCCCTTGTCGTAACCCCTACTAGCAGAGACATGTGTTTCCAACATGATGGCACTCAACGCACCTTCAGACACACCAAAGTACGGGGCAGCATATGCCTGCACGAGTCTGTCACAATGTACAAATGGATAGGGACGTAGGGGACGACCTGTGTGACGTAGCAAATTGGCAAGATTGTCCCGACCTCTACGCTCCATAAGACTTATATATTTCTTGGAGGGCATTTGAAGAGTTCTTGTGTACATTAAACCCATCAAAACACACCAAGAGAGAACGCGTAATTCAAGCCAGAATATTCAGTGCGTTTGATTAAATCAGACACAGTGAGGGCGTAATATGTTCGGTAGAGTCCGATCAGGGCACATAGGTCCACAGACCTGGCGAATATGTCAACGAATAGTAAATCAGGTAACAGGCAGACACTTTTGATCACACTCAAATATTAAAGTTCTCCCATAAAATACTATTCAATAACAAGCTACCATTGTTTGCTTTAAACCTCGAAACCGTCAAAAAACACGAATACCATTAGTTGAAAACACATAAAATACCTTATTGTTACTCTAACACACTCTACAACCCTCGGAATACAAAGATGTACGGCAGCACACATACATAACATTAGAATACCCAAAATCTTCCAGGTTACGAAGTAACGACGCGTCAAAACACCACATCACGTGGTTTACCTTCTTACATCATCCGTAACTTATGAAACGAAGCGTCATACAAATAGCTTATTTAACAATAAATGTTTCCTTATCGTTTGCTCTATCAGTCCTCCAAGTTTGTCGCAGAGGTTTTGACTCGAAAACTACACCTGGTATATATTATATTTATAATACTAAAAAGTTATACCATATATCATATATATTAACTATATAAAACTATACTATAGTTAAATATATATATAATAGGGATAAAAATATTTCTATTATTATATATAATATATATAACATGTATAAGCAACACAAGTGCATCAAGTGTTTAAGGAGCACTTTTGGTACGATGATGCAAGCATTAGTAACATTCCATTGTTAGGAATACCGCCCACAAGAAAAACACTTTTTCAGTTGCATTCAGCGCATGTAAGTCGTCATTCATCATGGCTATGATATTTGATCGCGAAGTACTGCGATGTTAGAGCCAGTTTGTAAATACTCTCCAATCCAAGATCTTGGATATCGTCAAAACCTTCGAAGCACATTCAACACATTGTGGAAATGGTAGGGGCTATCGGAAAGATGAAGAAAAATCACCTATAAAGTGTTAAAAAGAAGCAATCAAAATCGCCGAGCAAACTGAGACTTTGATCTGAATATACCAACGGATTGGTCGGTAGGCAGCAAGCACCGCAGCAGACCATCAGCAACCATCAGCAACAATCCCAACCGAGCTCTGACAAGATCCCTTAATAATTCCGTATCTGGATTTCTATAACCTCTTCTTTGGAATTACGGTTTTCTACTGAAAATACAACCTGCTTATGCATTGACAATAAATTATTTTTGCTACTCATAACAATAACAATCGATGAGTTAAAGGAAAGACAGCATCATTTTATAGTTTTTTACCACTTTGAAGGCTACAAACAGAGCTCGACTTTGATAAATTTGAAAAGCATCAATAGAGTATGAAGAACTATAAGAATATTGTCTGTCTCCCCAAGTCTTAAAGGAGACTAAACCTTTTCTTTCCGTGACGACACACAACGGCTTGATGAACCTACTCGCCAGTCCATGCACCCACCTACAATGAGCGCTCCTTTCCAGTACTCTGCGAAGGATCAAGACTTGGCTCGAAGTACTATGGATGACGACAGGTTAGCGGACTGGCTATGATGAGATGTACAAGAAAATTTGTGTTTGAAAATTAATATTAATTTTATTCAAACAGTAGTTAATAAATTTACCTTGAACCAAAGGAAATTGCTTTTTTAATAACTCAATTTTGCAACTGATCTATATTGTGAATTTTCCATCTTGCAATATATGTATTTATATTCATTGTTTTAAAATATCATTATCCATACAATTTTCTAGTATTTCTAATCTTCTTCTTATATATATATATCTATATATATATATAATATAAATATATATATATTTATACTATATATATATATATATATTATATATGTATATATATATTATATATTACAAGTATATTATATATATATATATATATATATAATATATATATAATATATATC
>JABUQX010075822.1:0-20000 GCA_015478945.1 Trachelipus rathkii
AACAATAACAGACTAAGTTAAATACTCGAATTTCACAGACCTATATTGAAAATCAAAACATAATTAACAGTACATTACTGAACAAAACAATATATCATACAAAAGGGGTAACTTAATGATTTTTTAATTATTGGTAAAATAAAGAAACTTACTTAAATCACGATAATAGTGGTGATTAGATTAAAGCAATACGAAACTTTCTCCTTCCTTGCTTCATGTCACGTAAGGTTACACTAGTTGGAGTTTAAAAGGACCACTGTCACTGTTTAACGAAGGTTTAATTTCTGTGATGTAAAGCGATTCAACAATGTGCAGGTTGGTTTGAGAGCTAGTTTGTAACAGTATTGAAAAATTAGTATGATTAAAAGGGTGATCATGTGTATGTGAATGATCACGTATAGCTGAGTGCGAAGGACAGTTAAGGAGAGAATTTGTGCGTGTAACTGTCCTTCGCACTCAGCTATACGTGATCATTCACATACACATGATCACCCTTTTAATCATACTAATTTTTCAATACTGTTAGCAAACTAGTCTCAAACCACCTACACATTGCCTGAATCGCTGTTATCATTCACAAATTAACCTTCGATTAAACAGTGCATGGTCCTTTTAAACTCCAAACTAGTTGTAACCTTATCGTGACATGAAGCAAGGAGGAGAAAGGTTTCGTATTGCTTTAATTCTAACACACCATTATCTGTGATTTAATTAAGTTTCTTTTATTTTACCAATATAATAAAATCATAAAGTTTAACCCTTTTGTATGAATATATTGTTTTGTTCAGTAATGTACTGTTAATTATGTTTTGATTTTCAATATAGGTCTGTGAAATTCGAGTATTTAACTTAGTCTGTTATTGTTAATTGTTCAAGGAGAATTAATAATGTCATCATTAATGCTACTATGTTGTTTCCGAAACGTTGTGTATTGTAACATTAAAGATTTTCCTATGCCGTCCAAAGCCTTGGTGCTACTTTTTATCCTAAAATGTATATAGCTTGAAATTATCTTAGTAATTTGCTCGGATGAGAGGGCTAAGATGTTAATGTATGCAACATGCTAAATAGAAACATTTGCTCCATTCGTCATTTTTCCCCATTACAATGTTTGTCTTCCTCCCTCTGATTAGCATGGTGCATATAGATAGCCTGCCCATCAGTACAGTATATATATTATATTATATATAGTATATATAATATTATTTATATATATATATTAATAATATATATAATATATATATTATATATATATATATATATATTATATATATATATATTTATATATATTGTATTTATTATATAATTATATAATAATATATTATTATTATATATATATATATATATATATATATATATATATATATATAATATATATAATATGATTATATATATATATAATATTACTATATATATATATAGTGATGGAACGATTCCAAATTTCCAGCCGAGATATCGATACCGATACCATCAAAAGTGGCCGATACTACCGATACCGATTCTTGATTCCGTTCCGATTCTTTATTATATATATATATATATATATATAATATATATACTAATATATATATAATTATATATATATATATAATATATATATATATAGTATATGCCTAATTTTGCTAATCAACTATTTTAGAAAAACCTTATAAATTTATGTTATAGAATTCTCTTATATTTTTATCTTGCCAAAGAAATAATTAGTTAATTACCTCTTATTTATTTAACCACTGAAAAATAATACAAAATTTAAAATCTTACAATAAATGGAACAATTTTTGGTCATTTTTGTTTAAAAACAAATCTCTTAATTTTCTAAAAATAATATCTTGAAAGCAAATTATCCATTATTATTTGCAGTCAAATGCATACTTTTAAATGTAAGTGAATAAAACATTAACAGTGTTCTCCGTTGTCTGGTGCATCCGATCTTTTATAGGAAGAATATAACTTGATCTTCCAATTCTGAAGTCTTTCACTTTCCACGGAAAGGGGGGCGAGCTTAAATCTTTTCTAAGCAAGGACATCCAAATGCTGAAAGTACCTTATTCGATGACCACCATCGTAAGGATTTTCTGAATTTTTAATAAGTTTCATATTTTTATTTTGGCTGATTTCTACTTTTATTCAATTTTTTTCAATATATGTTTCTTTCTCCTTAGGAATGAGTTCTTGCTGTTTTTAAAGTCTTTCTCTCTTTAAATTCCGAAAACAGCTTTCAAAAACTGGAAGTTAAACTATTTCCTTCAGTATCCTTTCTCGCCCTAATTCTGTTGATACTGGAGAATCTGAAAGATCTGGTTAAAATAGTGGAAACTGTTCTCCAATTTCCTTCAACACATATATCTTCGCACATCCATTGCTTATAACGATATCTTCCACTTTTTTTATGCTATACTTCTAGTGATGGACATGATACATCCGCATCCGCACGCATTTGCGGAACATCCGCACCTAAATTGACACCCATCCGCATCCTCACTTAACGGCACATCCGCATCCGCACCGCATCCTCCTTTGAAAATGAGGAAATGTTGCGATGTTTCCTACAATTTGATTAAGTGCCTAAAAAATAACTATATTTGTCATCTTATCATGGAATTTATGGGATATTGTAATTTTGAATTTCATTTCTGGTATCTATATTACTGATAATAATATATATATATATATATATACTATTATATAAGGTATACATTTAGTATATATATATATATATATATATATATATATAAATATATATATATTTATATGATATATTTAGTAGTAGTTTTATGATTAGTAATCTAGGAGCCCGTTGTACGTGGGGAAGCAATAAATGAAGCGGGAGAGAGGAGAGCAAAGGAGGAGGTGGCTGAGAGCTAGCCAAAGGAACTGATGGATGATATCAAGGAAAGCAAGAAGAAGATTTTTAGATTGGCAAGAAACGTATAGAGGAGCGAAGAAGAGAGCATGTAATATCAAAGACAAAAATGGAGAAACATTGGAAAGCCCGGAGGAAAAAAAACAAAAGGTGGATAGAGTACTTGATGAGTTGTTAAATGTGGAAGTGCAGTCGGAGAGAGGTAGTAAGAAGAGAGGAGGAGGAGGAGAGAAACGTGAAGGGAGAAGAATAGGATGAGGTAATAACGGAGGAGGAATTTGAGGGGCGTTAATGAAAATGAAGAGCGAAAAAACTCCTGGTGAGGATGGGATAAATATTGAGTTGCGTAGGAGGGAGGAAGGGGCTGATAGCCTTGATGCTGAGATTTCTGAACAGGTTTTGGGTGGAAGTAGAGTGCTGGAAGGTTGGGAAGGTCAATAATAGTTTCCCATTTATAAAGTAAGGGAAAGCATGTAATAATTATAGAGGAATCTCACTATTGGACCACATGGCGAAGTTATATGAAAGAATATAGAAAGAAAATTAAGATCAAAAAATAGAGCCAAGATTGGTGAAAAGAGCATATGGGACAGAGGTCGTAGAAGTACTACAGATTTAATGTTTGCATTAAGAATGTATCATGAAAAAGACAATGGAATACATAGAGAAGGCCTTATCGCCTCAATAGACTGAAGTAAAGCATTTGATCTGTACCCAGAGAGTAAGCTGTGGAGAGTTATGAGAGCGATTATGAAAGTTGAGGCAACTGATAAGGCCAGTAAGTAAGTACATACGTAAAGCAAAGTAAGGTAAGCAACAGGATATAAAACGAGGAATGGTTTGATGTAAAAACTGGAGTAAAGCAAGAGTGTTCTGTCGCCGATACTGTTTATAGCGTATTGGACACAGTCCATATGAGGTGTAAAAGAGAATTTAGAAGAATTGACGGAGACACCAATGGTATATGCAGATGAATTTGGCGTGTTGAGTGGAGATGTGAGAAGTTTGAAGCAAACCTGGCGCTGTTTCGCAGAAAAGTTGAAAGAAAACAGGATTGCATATGAATGTGGAGAAAACAGAACTAATGGTAGTAAGCCAGAAGGAGAGGAGGAGTTGATAGTGGAGGTAGACCGTAGAGAGATTAAAAATGTGGATAGATATAAATATCTACGGAAGCACTTGGAAGAGAAGAGGTGTGCTAAAGGATTACGATAGGATGAGCAGTATGGCAGACTGTAAGACCGCAGTATCCCATCTGAAAGATAAATATTGAAACAAAGAGGTGAGAGCAGCAATTACGAGAGTGTTGACGCCGATACTGTTGTATGGGGCGGAGACATGGAGCATGACAGGAAGAGAGGAGAGTAGAGTTCAGACAGCGGCCATGTATAAGATTAAAACCGTGAGATTGGAAAGACGAGAATTTGGAATCTTATCTGCATGTGATGTTGCCAACGTTCACAGATATTAATCCAACGATGAGAATGTGGGACACAGCAGACTGAGATGGTGGACACCTGGAAGAGGATGCAAGGAGAGAGAGGAGTGCCAGCAGAGTGGAGGTGGAGACCGGAGAGAGTGAGACCGAGGGGAAGACCGCGAAGAGGTGAAGAGACACAGTAGAGGATTCATTGAGGAGACACCCATGCCTGTAATGGATGACTGGATGTGGATGGGACGTGGATAAAACAAGATGGAGAGAGGTTGCCCCATCTGACAGGATCGTAAGCCTGACTGGGAGAAGGATGTAAATATATAATATAATATAATATATAAATTATATAATAATATATATATATTATATAATATATATATATATATATTATATATATATATATATATATATATACAGTATATATATTATATATATGATATTATAATATATATATATATATAATATAATAAAATAATATATATATAATATATATATAATATATATATATAATATATAGTATATATATTATACAGTAATATATTAATAATATATATATATATATATATAATATAATATATATAGTATATATATATATAATATATATATTATATATATATATATTATATTATATAAATTTTCCATACAAACTTCAAAAGAGTAAAACATTCGCATCCCGCTCGCATTCCCATCTACTTAAGATCCGCAATCCCATCATCTTTAAATCCCGCATTCCGCAACAGTCAAATCTTGACATCCGTCCATCACTCTAATATCATCCTCAAAGGAATGTAGTTTTAAAGCGTGGATCAAGAAGGTAGCAGCACAAGATTCATTATCAGTAAAGTAATAGCTGAATTATTTTTTACGAGTTTTACATGCCTGATTACTGTAGCCCAGTACTTCAAAATACGTCCTTTTTCTGACCCTTTTAAAAAAAAAATGCAAAAAATTAAACTTTCATATTTCTGATATTTCGGAGCATTTGATTCCTGTTTTTCAATAATTGACAATCAACAAAATTTTTAAGTATTTTTTAGCAATTTTTCAAGAACTTTTCGTTGTTTCTAAGCATGCAGGTTTTGAATGATCACCGCATATATGAAGAGAGTCCGTCCTTTGTCAAAATTTTTTGAAAGCATTATGATATCTGGCCATTACATCTGGTGTGTACATCCTGATAAGTCTGTGCTGTGGTAATAAATCTAGTTGATATTCTCATACTTTGGCAATTGCTTGAGTGCGAGTGATTAAATCAACCTACGATTGTTTGCATATGGATATATATTTTTCACGTCTCTTTGTTCAAATAGGCATCATTGAGAACTAGTGTTAAAGAAGTTCAAAAAGCCAGGAAATCCTGTGAATCCTGCTTGTGTGTAACTCCTGCAGCCAATACTTATTCAATAATATAGTGAATTCTTTGCCATAAACATTTGAAGAAATCAAGTTTATAGATGCTGTGTGAGATACGTGTAAAGGTGAAACTCAAAGGATAGCATTTATATTCATAGCTCCAATTATTACAAGCTCTACAAGGCAAATGTTTCACTGCTCACTTACGAGTCCACGGTATATAATTATCAAAAACATATTACATAACATGACTAACGAATACATTGCAAATGTTGCTCTCCCCAATTACTGTCAGAAGATTTTAACATTATATCTAGGCTCTATCTTAAAGATCGCCGCCAATCCATTTTCTTAATTAAATAGATAAGGAAGAAACTGAAATTTAAAAAATCAAATGCGGCAGACTTCAAAAATTTGTCTTTGAATATATCATAAAGATCGAATAAAAATTATTGTTCAGATTGTATAAAAAATCGGTACAATTTTGTCGATTCCGATTCCGATTCTAAAACAGCTATTCCCCTCCGATCGATCCGATTCGATTAATCGTCCATCGACTAATATATATACCGTATATATATATTATTATATATATATAATTATATATATATAATAATATATTATATATATATAAATAATATATATATATATATTATATATATATATATATAATAATTTTAATTATTAATATTTATTCTTATATAATAAAGAGACAAGGGTTTAACGAAGCTATTTGTCTTTGCTAACCGTTCTGACCATTGTTGCTTTATATTATTATTATTATTATTATATTTTTCATTATTATTTATTATTATTTATTAATTTTTTATATATTATTTATTGAATAAAAGTTTTTAAGAAATATATATATATTATAATAATATATTTATATAATTATATATATATATATTATATTATATATTATATATATATAATATATATATATATATATATAGATATATTATATATATATATATATTATTTATATATATATAATATAATTTTGCTATAAAACTGGTATATATATTGTAATATGAAAAGCTTTGAACGAAATTTGTATATATATCCCTTATATTTAAAATTGTTGTGGTGAGGTAGCTCAGGTTTCTCAAGTTGCAAGTTTACATTTTCGTCAATTTGTCTGGAGAAATAATTTTTTGTTTTGTTTTTCCTTTGTGAATGCTTGCTGCCACAAACTCCGCATTTGTTCTAATTGAAGGTATATGATTTTACCTGGTTTCAGTACAAATGTGTGCACATCTTTCCTTCTCCTGTTTTGAATGTTATCCCATTGGATATTAATTGTATCTTAGTATGATTGAGGCCGTATAAAAGCGGATGCAGAGCTCATTTGTGACCTTATTTATGATATTCGTTCCATGAGGTCTGGTGTCGTGTTGTGTGGTATTTGGCAACAGTTTTGATCCAAAGCACCTGTTGATAGCGTCTGTCTGTTGGTTATATTTGAAAAGTTGAAATGCTACAGTGTCTTAATTGTTTTTGAAGTGTAATTATTTTAAAAGCGTATCATCTTCCCGTGTAAAATATTTCAATGTGGTGTATTATTTTTAAAGTTTTAATAATGTGGTATTTTTATTAATGATCAGAAGGTGCTTATTTTATATTATTAATGTGTTTCCATAATCGTAATCTGTTGCAAGTAGCAGACGACTTTATGTGCATCTTTTTGTATCCTGTCTTCAAAACGGATGTTTCCAGGTAAAGGTATATATTTCTAATATTTTCGCGCAGTTGCAATATTTCAAATATTTTATTTAATAATATATTTTTCACAGTTAAATATTTATTTTTTAATAAAATATTTAATAAATTTATTCTTAAATTTATTAAATTGTTTATACAGTATTTCTATCTCAATGCAAGGTCCTCAACGTTGATTTGTGACCAATAGAAGACGCTCCTTGGCGAGATCAGCTGTTGTTGTATACACGCGCACAATAAACATACTTTTTTGAATTTCATATTTTAATAGTGGTAATGACATATTTCTATTTGGTTTAAGACTAAACGAGAAGTCTATATAATATAAATTTTAATATATTAATATTTAAATTTTTATTTAATATTTATTTATTTACTTAATATAAATATATATATATATATATATAATATATATATATATATATATATATATATATATATATATATATATTATATATATATATATATATAATATTTTAATATATATATATATAAATATATATTATATATATTATATATTGGTCTATACAGATAAATTAATTTATTTTCTTACTGTTATGATAATGAAGTATTTTATTTTTTGTTTTTAATTTCTTTATTATTAAAATATTTTTAATATATCCGAGCGTATTACTTAATCACTGTTTGCAATATTTTCTATTTTAATTTAACAGTAATATTTTGATTCAATATTTCACCTTTAAGTATCAGATGTCAGTCAAGGTAATAAATGGTAATTAAACAATACTATCTTGAACTAATCTAATATAAAACGAACTCGGAGTTTCATTTTGGTGCTCTCTCTATTAACCTCTAGTTGCTGTTGGTAAGTTCTCATAGAAGGTTTGAAGCATTATAAAGTGTTACATACGGTAGAATCTTTCAACGTGGTTTAGAGGTTACCGCCATTATCTAGAAACTGATTCGTCATTGTTGGATAATACTATCCTGGGGGCCTGGCCGTGATATATTTGCTGAAATTGTACAAGTAAATTTTGGATGATGTTTGATGACATGCATATATATATATAATATATATAATATATATATATATATATATATATATATATATATATATATATATATATATATTTATTATATATATATATATATATAATATATATAGTATATATATTCTTTCTTTTCTTCACCTTCCTCTTTGCCCAAGATTGGGGTAAGGTGCTGTACAGCATCAGGAAAAGAAAAGCAGTAGGAGAAACATGACAAACGTCGAAAAGAACGCCCGCCTTACCGCCCCCCTCTGTACCATTATTTAGTGAAGCTCGTCACGCAGAAAAATCACCTAGAGCATCCATACGACCGCGACGGACCCTCATCTATGGGTAAATCGTCCAATGGTAAAGGTTCATCCCCTGGCCAGGTGGCCCACAACCATGCCCCCATACAGAATATCAAAACCTCCGCCATTCTCTCCTATCATGCACTTTTCCTCTGCCAAACTCCCATTTCTCTCCTTCAGACATTCGTTCACCGACTCAATCCACTTTTCTCTTTCGGTCTCCCAGCCGGTCGGTTCCCAACACACCTGCCACTATACCATCCGCTTAACCAACCGACTTTCCATTCATCCTTTCCACATGACCAAACAACTCTCAACATACTTTCATTTATTCTCCTCATTTACCCCTTTTCTTCACGACACACCAACTCAATCTAATACGTTCATTCCTCATTTAATTAATTCTTTTCACACCTAGCATGCCCTAAAGTGTCCATCTGAACACATTGAACTTTAGATCTATACTTCTTATTCAGACCAAAGTCCTACTACCATACAATAACACAGGTAACAACATACCCTCATATAAGACTCTAGCGCACTCAAGACTGTCCCCTTTACATTCACCAACGATTAATTGCACCAGCCACCTTTCTGCCATCACAACTTTCCTAACACTCTGCATCATCCGTTCCCTTCTCATCCAACCACATATCCCTAAATATTTAAACCAGACACTTGCTCCAGCTGCGTCATCAATCTAACATAGACTCACCACTGAGGACTGTACCTCACTCACAACATAACCTTACTCTTATCTAAAAAATCCCTTACGTTTTTTTTAAAACTTTTTTTTTCAAAACCCCCCCTTCCCCCCCCCCCTTTTTTTACAATACCCCTGCAAAATCTCTCCACGCAATTACCTCAAACTCTCTTCAGACTCGCCACATCCAGAACCAAATCATCCGCATACAATAGGTAGGGCACCCTCCACTCCTCCCCTTCCCCATTCTTCTAAAAAAAAAAAAAAAACACAGTCTCCTGCCATCCCCACCTCGAATTCTTTCATAAACCCATCCATATACACATTGAATAACCAAGGAGACATAACACAACCGTGCTCACTCCGCTATTAATCCTAAAACCAATCACCATGACACCATTTATTGCTTAACACACGCCTTCACTATCGCCTAACATACTTTTTGATCCATTCAGAAGCCTACCACCAACACCATATATCACTATACCTGCATAAACCCTATTAATTAACTCTATCATACGCCTGTTGTAAACCCATAAAATAAATACATTTATTCTTCTTCTCCCTCATTTTCTCAATGATTTGTTTCAATGTAAAATTTTGATCCCACACATCCTCTACCAACTCTTAAACGCAACCTTGTTCTTCACCGAATCAGTCCTCAGTCAACCGACGCACTCTTTCGACCAAAATTACCAGCATTTACCTTACTACAAACACTCAAATAAACTTATTCCCTATATTTTACAGTCCCTTTCTCCCTTACCCTTATACCAAGGGTACTATTACCGCTCTCCTCCAATCCCTTGGAACTATACCTCCATAAACGCTTATTACACAACTTCCAAATCAATCAATCACCATGCTCGCTCTGCTCTGATCATTCACTAGTATTTCATCTATACCTCAGATTTACCATTCTTCAACGTTCTCACTCTACCCATTTACCTCCCTTACTAATACCTCATCCCAAAAATACCTATTTCCTTCGTGCACATCAAAACCGAACAACACATTCACTAGACACCCATCATTACCTGTTAATATTAGTGCAGATTTCGAAAGTGTCTTTCAATCCCCTCACATCCATTTCATCAGTTACAAAAAGCACCATCCCTATTCATTATTCTAAGCAGATTCCCCTTATTTCATTCTACCTTTCGCGTTCCTTCCAGAAGAGCCTCCCTATTTCCTTGTATGTCCTTATACACCCCCCCCTTACTCCCCCCCCCCTTTCCCCCCCAGCCCCACCAAACCACCCACCCCCCCCCTCCCACCCCCACACACCCCCACACACGATATCCTCCTTCCAAACTGTTTTTTATCATTTAACTGTGTTTTCTCCTACATATACGTCTTTTATTGTTCTTTTTCCTCCTTATATGAATTCCAAGCATCTTTCTTTGAAACTTCATCATTTGCTTTTAGTACATTCAACCACGCTTCCTTTTTACCTTAATCCGCTTCACCACCTCTTCATTCACCATCGCTGTTAACATTCTTATCTTCCTACTTTAGCACTTCCACACACTTCTTTGCAACTACTAACATTGCTTCTCTCCTTTGCCCCCATGATTTTGTTCATAACAACTTGTTTCACAATTCAACCGTTTACTAGCGAGCGCTCTACATACTATCCTATTCTCTGCTCACTTAACACTTCTCACTCTAAATTTTACCTACTTCCTTTCTAATCACCTTCCTCTCCATCCAAGCCCCCACTAACTAAATTTACATAGAACCAACATAATATCCAGATAATCCCATTCTCTAAACCCCTCACTGTTTAACATCCACAACAACTTCAACATCCCTTCTCAACCAACACAAGTCAATCAATACTTTTCACTCGATACCATTCTACCTACACCAACTCTAGTATACTTATGGATACTCTTGTGTTTTTAAAGAAGTATTACTTACACACATACCTCTCTCTTCATCAGAAATCAATCACCTTCCTACCATCTCATTTTCTCCCGACACCACCCAAAACCACCTGTTATACATCCCTTTTTTGATCACCTATTCAACCCTACGTCCCCCAACACTATCAATCTGAACCTCCTACTCACCCCATCCAAGAACTATCCATTGCAAATAATCCCCAAAAAATCGTACTCTCTTCAACGTTCCCCTCAGATGGACCATATGTTACAACCACATACACCTTGACCTTTTCAAACTAAATTTAAGCCATTATGATTCTAGGACTCACACACACAAAGTCAACCATAGCTTTGTACCACAGGTCACTCATCAAAATTGCAACTCCTTCTCTCCCTCTCATTCTCTTCCACACCAGCGCGCACACATTTCACATCACACACGTCAATTTCACCTTTCCTTTCCATCTTGTTTCAAGTCACAGCGATGCAAGTCAAATTTGCTTTCTAAATACACCTATCACTCTCCTCTTCTTTCTCTCAAAGCACTTATCCCTGACATTCCATGTACCATAGCGATTCGATACAATTTCGCCGAAAGTTAGAAAGTGCTGTTTACGGCGATCACGACCCATTCTCCGAGCAATTGCATCAGCATTCCTAGCAAGAGATAGGTTGTAGTGGGCAGCCAACCCAACTACCCCCGCCCCTTAGTCGACTTCTACGACCGCAGGACATACGATGTGGGAAATTCTTTCTCCCCGCACCAGGGATAATGAGTAGTAGATGTCTGGCAAGTGTTATCTAGAAAGTGGGTGTGTACTTTAATTCATGTGTATATGATATGTGGATAAATGGTGGTTAGTAATATGTTGCTTGGAGGATGAGAGTGTAGATATGAACGCAAAAGAGAAAAGACGCACCATTAAAAAATGGGAGGTAATTCATCGTTCGAGTATGCGTTACTCTCCCTATATAATATAGTATTATAATATATATATATATATATTTATAAGTATATATATATATATATATAGTAGTATATATATATATTATATATATATAATAGGTATATATTATTATATATATACCGGTATAATATATATATATATATATTATATATATTATATTAATATATATATATATATAATATATATATAATATATAATATATATATAATATAAATAATATATTATATATTATAATATATAATTATAAATAATATATATTTATATATATTATATAATAATAATATAATATATATAATAATATATAAATATATAATTCAAATTTACATCTCATGACATTTACATCAGTAATACCTACGACTTTTTAAAAATAATTATTTTTGTAATCAAATAGAACTGAACATCTTATATAAAATCTAACCATGCGTACTGTTGCATATCGTATTGTTAATGACACACCATTTTGTTAGTTTGACTGTTTACTTTACTGAGTTTACTGATGGTTTTTAATACCTGACGCCAATATATATATAATATATTATATTAAATATATTATATATATATATTAATAATATATATAATATATATATAAATAAATATATATATATATATATATAATATTATAATATTAATATATATTATACGTATATAATATATATATAATATATTATATATAATATATATATATATTATATAATATATAATATAGTATAGTATATATATATATATATTATTATATATATATATATAATACGTAATATATTATAATATATATATATATATATATATATAATTATTATATAATATATATATATATATAGTATATATATAAACGTATGATATATATATATATATAGTATAAATATATAGTATATATATAAATATATTATATATTATATATATATAATATATATATATATATAAATATATATATATATATATATATACGTATATATATATAATATATTATATATTTATATATTATAATTAATATATATATATAATATTTATAATAATATATATATATATATATATAAGTATAATATATATTACGGTATATATAATATATATATAATATATATATATATATAATAATATTAAAATATTATATATATATAAATAATATATATAATATATATATATATTATATATATATATAGTCAGGCGGGGTAAAAAAAGTTTCTGACAAAAGTACAAGTACAATATGTTAGAATTTGTTAAAGTACAAGTACAAGATAAAACTTGCATATATATATATATATATATATATTATTATATATATATATATATATAAATATATATATATAATATCATATATTAATATATATAATATAATATATATAATATATATTAATATATAATATCATAATCATCATCACCCACCTTCTCTCACCAAACTGGGGGTAAGATGTGTAACATGCACCGGAACAGAAAAGTAGTAGAAGAATATGAAAAAAGTCGAAAGCCAGCCTTACCGCCCCTTTATAACTTTTAGTGAAAACTCGTGCATCAGAGAAATCCACCCTTAGAACTATACGGGACCGCGATGGACCCCTCACTATGGCATCTCGTAATGGGGTTCATCCCTTTGCCCAGGTGGGCTACAACCGTAACTCCTCACAAAACCCCGCCATTCTCCTATCATGCACCCTTTCTTCTATCCTCTGCCAAACTCACATTTCTTTCCTAAAGCATTGCTTTACTGACTCAATCTACACTTTTCTTCGGTCTCCAGCCGGTCGATTCCCAGAGCACTCACCTAGGAACCGACGGGCCCACGCCAAATCAGGAAAAACCGGGGTTAACTGTAAATTTACACTAAATAATAGAGGGTTAATCAAACAAAATAAAAAAATATATTTCTATATAATCAATATTTTTTTTTTGGTAATTTACTATGATTTCAAATTAAATTTGAGGCCCAAATTATGATTTTTCCGAGTTTTTAACAAAAATATTCGAAATTTGATATTTCAAACGAATCGGAAAAGAAAATATATAATTGTTAAAATATTTATGTATTTATTTATTTAAAGTAAATATTATCAAGAAAATCAAATATTTTCCGTTTTTATTTTATTCTTCTTATTTTATTTTTATATTTATTAATTGATAGTATAATATATATTATTATATATATATATTATATATATATTGCATTTTTTATGTATAGAATTGAAAAATACAAGTTTTGAATTATACAGAATTCCATATTATGATTTATTAGAAATATTCTGGCTAAACTGTCTAATGTGCAATTAGAACATTGAGTGAACTCGCTCACTCAGTAAGAGGGTTTCGGCCTATAAAAATTAAAAAGTTAATCTAATCCTATAAGCTTAAAATATTAGCAAAAATAAAGAAAAAAACTCGACCAATATATTTTTATAAATAATCGTTTTAAATTCAAAATATCCAAATAAAAACTTGGAGATTGCCTTGTATAGTATAAGGCTTAAGGTAATGTATAGGTAGTTGTTAAGATAATTTCTAGCTCAAAGGTGAATAATAAATTTCTTCTAGGCAAAGAGAATGGCCCAAATCTAAAACTAGGCTTAGGAATAGAGTAAGAGGTGGGTAAGAAATAAAATAGCAGATAGGTAGATCCTGGCCTAACTTTCGTTTGGGAACTAAAATTCTCTATATTAATAATGAGATCTTCATCATTACCTGAACCAGAAACTATTGTTTAAACTGAAATTAATACTTCACGTTAATCTTATTTCTTCATAGGTATAATTGTGTAAATTAATTAAATAGCACTTGCTACAAAAACTCGCACACAGGCATGAATTTTAACTTAGCCGCGTCGAATCATTTTTATAAGTACCTACTTTTTGTTTATCTTTTTCAAGCTCGCCCTGTATGTTGCCTAACAAAAGATATATTTCCAAACCAAAAATATATTTTTCAAGAAAGTCTCTAAATCTTAGTGTAAAAATACAGAGAGACAGATATATTCCTTTAACATTTTTGTAACTAATTTTAAATCCCTTAGTTTTTTTAAAATATGCAGTTAATAGGGAAAATAGGAAGGTTAATTACAATAATAAATATTCAAACACAATATATATAATATATACTATATATATATAGATATATATATATATATAATATAATATATATATTAGTATATATATATATATATAAATATAGCTAATACAACTTATTCTTCTAGAAATTCAAATTATTTTCGAAAAATTCTTCGTAAAAATATTTTTATTGAAATTAATTAAATGTTTCTTTTTTATAAATAAAATAAATTGCGGTCTAGGCGATAAATTTAGTAGCTCCCAAATTTTAAGACTATCCAGTGTTTTGACTACATTCTAATTTTAGCTAACCCGCCCGCTAAAAAATTAGAGCAGCCCCGTCCCCGTTAAAATTCCCGCCCCGTCGGTCCCTACACCACCACTATACACTCCGTTTAAGCAACGGACATCACAATCCTTTCACATGGACCAACCATCTCAACGTAATTTTCATTATTCTCTCTTTAACCTGTTTCTCACATAGACCGTTTTTACGTTGTTTTCCCTCCATTTAATCATTCTTCTCACACGTTAATCACTCCCTAGATAGTCATCTGAACATCTTTGTATTTTAGATCTATACCTCTTATTCCAGACCTTAGAATTTAATTACTACTCTGCATTAACACAGGTAACAACATACCCTCATGGTAAAAAAAGGGAAAAAAAAAGAAAACCCTAAAAAAGCCCCCCCCACCACGCAAACCCCCAAAGGGGAAAAAACCCCTTAGTCTCCACATCACCAGCGATTTAATTGCATCCAGCCACGCTTCCTCCATCTCAACTTTTCACTACATTCTGCAATCATCCTTCCTTTTCATCCAACATTATCCTAAATATTAAACTCAGAAAACACTTTTTCCAGTTGCTCAACATCAAGTACATAGCTTTCAACACCGAGCTATGTCCTCACTCACAACCACGACCTCCAAGTACTCTTATCTACGTTTACTTCAAACTCCTCCTTTTACAGTCTCAAACGCTCTTCAGATTCGCCACAAAAAAAAACAAAAAAAAAAATTCCCCCCAAAAAAAACAAATCATCCTCATATTATAGGTAGGGAACCCCACCTCTCCATCTCATCTTTCTAACACATCCCCTGCTACCCCCTCCTCTAAATTCTTTCATAACCCGATCCATATACAAATTGAATAACCAAGGACATAACACAACACCTCTGCCTCACTCTGCTATTAATATTAAACCAATCCTTTTCGACTCCATTTAATTCTTCACAAGCTTCACTATCGTCATACAACTTGATTCATTCAGAAGCTTAAACACCACATCAATATATGAACTTACACCTGCCATAGACTTCCCTTTAATTCGTATCGTACCCTGGTTGCAAATCATAAAACCTAAAGTACAATTTCTTTTCCCCTCTTTCCATCATTTTGTTTCAATGGTAAAGATTGAACCACTACATCCTCTACCACTTCTAAACGCTTCCTTGTTCTTCACCAATTAGTCTTCAGTCTTCGACGCCACTCTTCGACAAAATACCAGCATAATAGTCTCAACAACACTCAATAAACCTATTCCCCTATAATACCTACAGTAACCTTATCCCCCCTTACCCTTATATAAGGTACTATTATTGCTCTCCAATCCCTCGGAACTATCCCTCCATAAACCCTTTGCTACACAACTTCCAAATTCAATCAATCACCATCTCACATAATATAATATATATAATATATATATTTATATATATATAATATATATATATATATATATATATATATATATATATATTATAATATATATATTATATATAATATAATATTGCAAGTTAAATAATGCAAAGTACTTAGCAAGTACTTTACAAATTTTTCAAGTACAAAAGTACAATACCTGGTTTTAGATAACTGCAAGTACAAGTATTCCAAAAATGTACTCCTTTACGCTTTATTAACCTCAGCAAAACTATTACCATATATATATATAATATATATAATATATATATATATATATAATATATAATATATATTATATTATAATATATATATATATATTAGTATATATATTATATATATTAGGACACTGAGCTGGGACATCCTGCAGTGGAGAAAACCCCGTCAATAAGACTGTGGAAAAGGTTACCGTAATCATAGAAAAAGTTACGATTGAGGAAATGAAACTGACAAACCGCGAAATGTTACAAAAATAACAAAAAATATAAAAAACGAAACCCTTAAAAAAAGAAAGGAAGAAGTAAGAGAAGAAAAGATGCGTTTTATAACAAATACATTAAGTTCCATATCAATTTAAAATAGTTAAGTGTAGCTATATATATATAATATATATATATATATATATATATATAATATTATATAATATATATATATATATATATATATAAGTTCCATAATTTAAATAGGTTATATTATATATAATATATATATTATTAAACTAACTAGTTATGTTTAGAGAATTAAAGAATGATTGCATTAATTCAGTTTAATTTTCCTATATTTAATTGTTTCTATCTTTATATTTAAATTTCTACAAAATTCTTAGGTCATAATATAATAGCAGAAACAACACTTTATCTACCTCCTTTGCCCAAGACTGGGGGTAAGGTGCGGTACAAGCATCGGAAAAGAATATGACAAAAGTCATAAGGGAGCCCAGCCTTATCGCCCCCTTTGTACATTAATTAGTGAAACTCGTCACAGACAGAAAATCCACCTAGAGCTTTCATGGCTGCGACGGACTCACTATGTAAGTCGTCAATGTAAGGTTTCATCCCTTGGTCCAGGGGCCACAACCATGCCCCCATACAAAACCCCGCCATTCACTCCTATTATGCACCTTTATTCTCGCCTAAACTCACATTTCTCTCCTTCTGAATTCGTTCACGACTCAACACACTTTCTCTCGGTCTGAACAGCATCGTGGTTCCCCACAACGACTCGCCACATACATCCGCTAACCTAACCATTCTATCATTCATCCTTTTCCACATGACCAAATCTCAACGTACTTTCATTTTATCTCTCATATTATCACCTTTTCTTCACACCGACACAGACTCTCTAATATGTATTCATTCCTCATTTTATCAATTCTTCTCAACACCTAGCATGCCCCTAAGATGTCATCTGAAACACACTTGACTTTTTAGATCTATACTTTCTTATTCCTAGACCAATAGTTTAAACTACTATACAAAACCACAGGTACACATACCCTCGACTGTAAGGACCCTATCACACCAAGACTTATCCCTTACATTCACCAACGATTTTATTGACCAGCACCTTCCTGCCAAATCACGAACTTTCCTACTCACTGCATCATCTCGTCTCTTCTCATCCAACACATACCCTATAAGTACTTAAACTCAGACACTTGTTTCCAGCTGCTCATCATCTAAGCATACTTCACACACTGAGAGTGAGTGTCTCACCTCACAACATAACCTTACTCTTTCTACGTTTACTTTCAACCCTCCTTTTACACACCCTGCCAAATCCTCTACCAATCCCTATCAAACTCTCAGATTCGCCACACAGAACCAAAATTCATCCGCAATATAATAGGTAGGGCACCTCCACTCCATCTCCATTCTCCATCATCTAACACCATTTCCTGATATCCCCACCTCGAATTCTTGTCATAACCCAATCCATGGATACTAATTGAAATAACCAGGGACATAACACACCCTGTCTCGACTCCGCTAATTAGATCCTAAAACAATCAACTATTGACACCAATTTATTCTACACCCTTCACTACGGCATTACATTACTTTTGATTCTCATTTCAGAAGCCTACACAACACCATATATCACTAACACCTTGCATAAAGCTTCCCTATTAACTCTATCATACGTCTGGTTGCAAATCCATAAAACTAAATACAATTTATTTCCTTCTCTCCTCATTTCTCCAATCATTTGCTTCAATGTAAAGATTTTATCTACACATCTCTAACACTTCTAGAATCCGCCCTTGTTCTTCACCATCAATTCTTTCAGTCACCTCGGACGCACTCTTCGACAAAATACCAGCATATATCTTCCTACAAACACTCAATGAAACTTATTCCCATATTTCTACAGTTTCCCCTTTTCTCCCTTACCCTTACACAAGGGTACTATTACCGCTCTCTTCCAATCCCTTGGACATACACCCATAAACGCTTTATTACCACTTCCAAACCAATCAATCACCATTCTCGACCTCATTCTTGATCATTTCACCAGTAATTCCATCTATACCTGCGAATTTAACATTCTTTAACTTTCTCACTCTACCTATTACATCCTCCTTACTAATTACCTCATCCCCAAAATACCTATTCCTTCTTACACTATCAAACCTACACACATTCACTATCACTTCTTCGTTACTGCCTTAGTTATGCAGATTTTCGAAGTGTTCCTTCAACAATCTCATCGAATCCATTTCATCAGTCACAGAAAAATATCATCCTCATTCATTATTCTATGAAGATTCCCAGTTACTCTCTTTCTTATTCTTTCGTACATCCTCCCAGAAGAGATTCCTAATCCTTTGCAAGTTCCCATTCATCCTTCTTTCAAACTGTTCATTTATCTCTTTTTTCCCTCCTACGTATTCAACTTTTACTCTTCTTTTCTTTCTTCTTATATATTTATATGCATATTTCTTTTGAGACCTCATCATTGGCTTTTAGCACATTCAACCACGCCTCTTTTTTACTTTTGCCACTTGCATCACGTCTTCATTCCACCATTCCCTATT
>JABUQX010075822.1:25000-27500 GCA_015478945.1 Trachelipus rathkii
AAAAGGAACAAATTGTGCTGATGAAAGGACAGTCTAGCTAAGAGATATTAAAATACTTTTTGATCAAGTCTACGGCATCGTCTCAGATTTTTTCAGAATTCATTTAGATGTTTTAGAAGCTAGAATATGATTTGTTTAGATTAGAGAGGACCCTCTCTGATAAATTATGTACATAGTCAATTAATATATTTTATTTTATTTTGTTTATGTAATTTATTTTTATTTATTGTTATGAGCCAAGAATTTTTTTTTCGGTGGGTTTAGATTAGCGATTATAATATATAAATATATAATATATATATATATATATATATATATTATCTATATATCTATATATATATATATTATATTATATATATATATATATATATACTATATATATATATATATATATATATATATATATATATATATATATATATATATATATATATATATACTGAAATCGGCCAAAAATTCTATAAAAGGAATCCATAGCAATTCAGACCGCTATCGTTTTTGTCATTCGTGCTTACGCTCGATAAGAAATCCTTACCCAGTTTTAGCACGAATTTTGTGCGTAAACGATCAAGATTTTATATAAAAGATACTTTTGTTTACAAACAATTGGAATCAGCTGTTTTGATGGAGCACGTGGTTTTGGGATAAACAGAAATAAATAAATAACATGGTTTATATTACAAATAATTGATCAAATACAAATACAAATAATTGTGATAGAGTTATCGATTTGGAAGAAATTAGATTTAAAGATAAATTTACTGAATGAAACATTCATCAAACCAAACGGGCCTACCACACCGCCATCTTGTTTGTTTAAATTTTTTCGTAAGAACGTGCTTAAATTCGGCATTCGCGGGAAATAGCAACCTTACAGGATTAAGGAAATTCCTTAAGTTTGGTGACCATTTTCTCAATTTTGCATTAAGTTTGACAAAAACGAAGGCAAACTAGAGCATATCTTACGTTTCGTAAGCACAAATGAAAAAACGAAAAAGGCTTAAAATCAAGACATAATTTTGTAAACTATTTGGTGAAAGAATATATCTTGTTGTCCACAATAAAGCAGAGATGATTTCTTTATTTAAATTAAAAATTAATATATATATATATATATATATATATATATATATATATATATACTTTACATAATATTTATATATATATAATATATATATATATATATATAATATATATATATATATATATATAATATATATATATATATAATATATATATATATATATATATATATATAAATATATATATATATATATATATAATATATATATACTATATATATATATACTATATATATATATATATATATATATATAATATATATATATATATATATATATATATTATATATATATATATATATATATATATATAACTTCAGAAGTTACGGAAACTTATTACGGAAATTTGACTACTATTTTAATTTGCTCTACTCCTGTTTTTAACTTGAATTCTGAAAAACTCAGTTTCTATTTGTTCTTCCTTCCCAAAATTCATAACACGTTTCTAAAAGTGAACAATGAGATGAGATGCATTTTTCCGGTCCTTCCGGAATATTAGCAATTATATTCCACTTGGCCAAGTAATAATATATATATATATATATATATATATAATTATATATATACTATATTATATATATAATATATATATATATATAATATTATATATATATATATATATATATTATATATATATATATATATATATATATATATATATTTATATTTTATTATATAATATATATATATATATTTATTATATAATTATATATATTATATATATATATATATATATTATATATATATATTAATATATTATATATACACTACTGTAAAAAATTAACGTATACGTGGCGAAGGAAGGGTAGAAAAGGTTGGAGAACGCGAAGATACTTATGGACAATGACGTAACATGTTGGGATTCCTCAACCAAGAAACCGATAGCGTTAGCATAGAGTGTGGTGGCAAGGTGCGCAAAGGTCTCGCAGGAAGATTCGAGGTTCAGCGCTGCAAAACACACAATGTTGGCTACGTACGTGTGGGTCTGTCTCAATTACCGTGTAGACCCCCTCTGGCACGGCATGACTGCCTGGACACCGTCATGCGCATGCTCTCGATGAGTGCGTTGCGAATGTACTCGACATGATTTGCATTCCATACGTGTGCAGTGCAGCTGCCCGCATGTCCGCGAGGTCCGTGGAAATGAGTTGCAGCTGTCGATTTCGACATTTCAGGATATCCCACAAATGGTTTGATTAGGTAGAGGTCAGCGACTGATATTGCTGGTCACTCCAACCCATAATCTGAACCGTCCTAATGTTAGCGTTCACACATTGGGCCTTGTGTGGTTTTGCATTGTCATTCATTAGGATGAAAGAGCTCACCTATGCAGGGGGCATATGACACGACAATATGTTCGAGAATGTCTGTGATATACCTTACGGCTGTAAAAGTGCCTCCATCGAAGATGTGCAACA
>JABUQX010075822.1:30000-39379 GCA_015478945.1 Trachelipus rathkii
TTTATTTTTCCAGCACTTCGACGTCGCGTGGGGCCACGGGAGGCAAGGCTCCCTGTAACTATGCATTCATTTACGCGTTCCATGTAAACTATGCATTCATTTAGCATCTAAAGTTGCTATAAATGCTATTCATTAATGCTCTAGCAATTTTTTAATTTTTTACTTATTTTTTTTAAATTCAAAAATGACCCATTCTTCCTATAAACACAAAACAGCGCTCATATATATTATATATATATATATATATATAATATATATTATATATTATTATATATATGTATATATATATATATATATATATATATAGTATATATATATATATATATATATATATAATATATATATATATATATATATATATAATATATATATTATATTATATATTGTGTGTGTGTGTGTGTGTAGTTGTTGTGTGTGTGTGTGCGTGTGTGGCGGTGTGGTCTCACTAACATGTGCCAAACAACGGAATTATTTCCGCGCCCGTAATGATGTCAAATATTTAGAAACTTTGTAGGAAAATAAAGCAGGCGTCTCCTGTATGCGAATGCTCAATGAACCTTTCGAATTTTCATATAGATTAAATTGCATTTTATGCAATCAAAATTATTTAGGATTCATAGGAGACAGTCATCTCGATTTAAAATCGTAAATACGCAATACACGCGGAAAAATACGTGCTGCTGCCGTAATAGTTACAACAAATGTTAGTCTGTAATACGTTAGAGCATCGTGAATGAGGGCCGAAACCCCATATACAGCGTACGTTTATATTAGGTACTATTAATAGTTAGTTACGATGAACAGTTATGATTTATAACAGAAATGATTTATAACTTCCTGTAACACATTCCGTTTATTTTTACAGTCTACATAAGTATTATTATCGGTTATATGTATAGGAAAATGCACTTTCCTGTAGTAACCATTCTGATTTAGTGTAGTACATTACTTCATCATATATGCATGTATTACATTATACGCGGTAGTGCGAAATGTCTGCTCTTATTCCATACGCAAATGTTCAGCCCGTCTGCGTCCACCCATGTCATGTTTAGCCAATGCGATATTTTCGCGTAGTTCGACTATCGGAACAAGCGTGAGGTGATCGACTTAAGAGGTAAATTAACTGATGCTATCGGTGTTGTGTATCCACCGTAGACACGATTCTTTCAGGTAGCTCCACAGGTAATACTCCAGTTGAGTAAGGTCCGGTGATCTAGGAGAGGCCACGGAATAGGACCCCATGTTCCTATCCACCTACCGGGGTGTGTTACGTTTAGATGATGTTGCACAGCCCTTGCTGTATGTGCTGGGCATCCTTCATGCTGGTAGTACAAATTTTGACTTGTCTGTAATGGTACGTCACGAGGAAGGTCTGACAAAGTAGTTTCCAGAAATTCTTGATTTCATTCGCTATCTAGGTTTATATGGTAAATGTCCGGCCCGATCAGTATATTATCTAGCAGTTCACACTACACATTTATTTAGTAAACTACCTGGTGTCGCGTGCTGTAGGTGATATGCGATGCTTTCCTCGGTCCAGTACCGATAATTCCACCCATTAATCGTGCCAATATTGGTAAACCTAGCCTCATCCGTCCACAAAATACGGAGCTGCCGGTCAAGTGTATTGAAGCAAACATTGGAACACCATTTAATGCGACTACGATACATAAGAACCAACGTCCGGTCGCCGGAATGCATTGACCGAATGACACAATTTGTGCTGGCTCTGTAATGAATAAAAAGATGTAATATAAGCACATATGAGAATGCACCGATATACATTCTTGTCTGTGCCCGTAAAGTAGTAATGTTGGGTTGTTTCCTGTGGTAATACAATATGATTAGAAAAGTCCAAACTCCATGTCGAAAGTAAGGTACGGGTGGGAGCGTGACTTATTGGGGTGCGCGAATACCATGGTGAGATTGGTCGAAGAACCTTATTTCTTGAAACCTGGTAACAATCTAGTTACATAATAAGTGGAAATAGCAGGTTCCAAAACAATCTGGATATCCTATCCGTCTACGTACAACCTCCGCTAGCATCTGTGGCATCTTGTTTTCATGAATAAAACGCTCAACCAATCCGTTCAGTTCCTGGTTGAATACATAGTTATTAAGCGCATAGTGTTATCGGATTGTTACAATTACAATAAGCTGAAATGCTAAGACACAACGATTATACACGTAAGTGCTCCGCTGACTGGTTGTACGATTTTACTGGAATACCTCCCAAACATAAGTGTACGTATTACCTTTACGAATTTCATAATTTAGTGGCTGACAAATACTATAGCATTAGCTAATATGTAAATATACCATAATATGATATGCCCTCATTGGAAGGATTTATATTGGTTTCCCTTACCCCCATTCCAGCACTTTCTGAACGTAATTACAACTAACTCATAAAGCGTGTAAACTTTATTACCCCGCTGACACATATGCAGCAAAATATCTTCCACGAGATTGCCAAGGAAAACAAACGTTTTGGAATCTGAGCAAGACGGTCTCAATAAAAGCCTACATTAAATTTCTGCCATAGAATGCAATTTGCTAGCATCGAAACTACAACGGTTTACTAATTGAAATATTGGATTCAATGAAGAAATTATCGCAATACTGTGCATACGCCGATGATATAACCTTATAAGGATTAGCAAAATAACTCTCAATTTAAATTAGACAACATTTTATTCAAAAATTTAATAAATAATAAATTTGCCATCATTACGGAAATATTCCCATGTGCATATATAATAATAATAATAATAAATATATACTATAATAAATTAATAATATATAATAATATATATATATTAAATATATATACTTATAATATATATAATAATATAATAATATATATATATATATTAATAATATATATATATTACTAGATAATATATACATATAATATAATAATAAATATATAATATATATATAATAATAATATATAGTATATATATATATATATATATATATATATATATATATTATATATAAATTAAATCTAAATAAGAGGATAAGCACAGAAAACCAGACATAAATCTATTTGCCTATATAGTAGCTAATATTACAGCTATTTATTGAAATTCACATTTTAATCAAGTATTGTTTTTCACATAATGAAAGTATCGATAGGCATCGATATGATACCAGCGATACAAAGTACCGGAAGTACCGCGTATCTCCCCCCAAACGTTTTCACAAAGTACCGAGAGTAGTAGGAGAGGAATATTGGACTACGGTCCATATTTGTAACACATTGACCTTTTTTGACCTTTTTTGAGCGCAAATTTTTACTGCCCTTGGACCTTTATTTGGCCTTAGACCCTTTATTGGCACCCCTAATTTTCTGCGCAGCCGCCCTAATTTTCTTAGCCGCCACTTTCGAAGAAAAAAGAAAGTAAGAGCGCCCGCCAGAACGAGAGGCCGAAGACTTCGTTCGCTACGTACCAGCCCACTAATTTTTTCAGGCCATGGGTCAATTTTGACCCACGGTAATTTTTGATCTGTCTTTAGGGGCTTAGCCCTTTTTTGATATCTTAACCTTGTTGTTTCGAATCCGCCGCACCCGCAGGTGCGAACCGCAAGCCCGCCGCGTTTTCCCGCCCGCCTGAACCGCGGGTTCACACTCCGCGACAGCCGTTCTGTGTCACATCCTTCCTTGTTATCCCGTCCACATGTCAGCCCTCTCCCCCATCTGCACACACACAACACACACACACACACACACACACACACACACACACACACACACACACCTGCGCCCACGTGGTCATGACACGATTTTCCACCGTCCCCTTTCATCTGTTCTTAACCTTCCTTACCACCTCAAGCCTTATCGTCTTCACCGATTCGAGTTCTATCCGGGCCATATTTCAAAATAGAACTCGACCTCTCACCACCAAGGCAAATCCCTGACCTTTTACCCACACGTCCAGCGCTATGAATTGAGAGAATATATAATTTAATTTTCAGGTATAGATAAATATTGAGCCAGATTTGGTCGCGATATCATTTCATGAGGAATTCGTATATGGAATTGACCCCCTTAATAATAATAATAATAATAATAATAATAATAATAATAATAATAATAATAATAATACATAATAATATGATAATGTAATAATAATAATAATAATTAATATAATTAATAATAATTAATAATAATAATATATAAAAATATAATAATAATAATAATAATATAATAATAATAATAATAATAATAATAAATAATAATAATAATAAAATAATAATAATTTATAATATATCTAATATATCTAACAATAAAAGAATATAATTTTTTTATAAAATTTATTTCTCCTTAAAATATAAGTAATTTTTCTACATTTTTACACATTACTAAGGACTTTATTACCAAATTTATTAATAATTTTTTATAATTTTGGCTACGAGACATACATATGTGTATAGAATTTATATATATATATATATAGTATATATATATATTATATTAGAGAGAGAGAGAGGAGAGATAGAGCGGAGAGAGAGAGAGATTTTTGCCTGCGTGCGCATCATTGCTCCAAATGTTATACCAATTAATAATAAATATAATAAAAATATAATGATAAATAATAATAATTAAAATTACGAAAATTTTAGGTATATTCACATATTTTCTTAAAATATATATAAATAAATTACAATGCGTAAATAATTATTTTGTCTCTAGAACTAGCACGTGGAGCAAGGCGCAGCATTTCGAGGCAGTTTCTTGCCATTGGATTCAGAGGTAGACAGAAATGATTACAGAGGAAAAAAATATTACGAAAGTATATTAATAATTAATAATAATAAAAAATAATGATAATAATAAAGTAATAATAATAATTTATTAATAAATAATAGTTAAATAAAATTATTAATATAAATATAATAATGATAATAATAATAATATAAAACGAAAATTATATTTTATCTTAATTTATTTTAATTAAAAAAAAAAAATTTACAATTACAATGCGTAAATAATTATTTTGTCTCTAGAACTACCACGTGGAGCAATATCTTTGAACAAAAGCGCATCGCTTGAAAACTAATATTAATCATATAATTTATATATATAATAGTATATATATATATATAAATATATATATATATATATATAATATATATATTATATATTATAATAGTATATATATATATATATATATATATAATAATATATATATATACAGTTGGTAGTATATATATATATATATATATATACTTAATATATAAATATATAATATATAAAAATATATATATATAATATATATATAATTAAATAATAATATATATATATATATATATAATATAAACAAATATATACTAAAATATATATATATAATCAAACAAAATAAAAATATATAAAAATAATAATAATAAATAATATAACACAAGTATATACTACATATATATATGTATAATATATATTCATCCCTACACTACACACAAACCACCACGCACACTCACTTACACAACCACACACACAGATTTACTTACACAGGCAGAAACTATACAACACACACACACACACAAGATTTACTAACAACCAGATATTTAATTCTACCACACAAAGATTTAACTATAAAACACAACACACACAACACACTAAAAACAAGTACTCTTATGACATACATTCACTATGCACACTTACATTGTCACCCATAGGTACGACTAACACTATACATGGAACAAAATTACCACGACTCTAGGCTACTTATTCACAGCACCATAGACAAAACATACACTATGACCACTAATCTACCACACGATTCACTTTGACCTTATACATACACACTAGCACACTTATAAGCACATCACACTACATACAAAACACTATGAAACAACTATAGAAATATACTTACACACTATGAACTTTAAGCACTAATACCACACACAGATTAACTTACACACGCACAGAGTATTAACTTACACTCACCACACAATTACTTACCACACAAACAGATTTACATATACATCACACACATATTACGTACAATCCTCACAACAAGATTTACTTCAACTTCACACAATGAATTAACATTACTACACACATCAGATTAACTTACACTCACACAGATTTACTTTACACTCCACAGAATAATATCTACATTACAACTCACACAGAAATATTATCTAATACACTCATCCACCAGAATTACAATTACTACACACAAACCTGAGTTAACTTAACACGTCACAACAGATATAACTACACACACCCACAGCATATTGTAACTTACACTCACACGATTTACTTACACACACACACACAGCAAACACACACACAGAGTATTACTTACACTCACAGATTAACTATAACACATCACAGATATATATTGCACACACACAGAATGTTACTTCACACACATACAGAAATTTACTTACCACACAACACAGCAGAGTGCTTACTTCATACACATCACACACAGCTTTACTTACAAACAATACAAACACATAACACTAATACACTATAATACAACAAAATACACGTATGTCACTCATATACACACATCGCACTCACACATAGACAACTTACATCTAGACCGAACAATATACGAGCTGCCATTGTACACTCGCCCATACACTATACACATTTCACCATAGACACAATATGCGCAAAATTGGTGTATGGACTTATAAGTTGCTAGGAATGATATCAACTTACTATGACGTTAGAAAACATTTTTCAACCTACTTTCAGCCCCCCCTTTTCAATACTTCGCATACATAGACAGACAGCCTAATATTGATGTCTTCCCCTAGCAGTCATAAATTGGATAAAAAACACCAGGAACGGCCGCCGCACTGCGCCCTCCGCACAAAAGTCAGCAATCGAACACCGCACCATCAGGTGCCGACCCACGCCCTTAAGGCCGCGGAACGAATAAATATAGGAGTATACAATGTAAACTATTTCAAAGAAATTCTTTTCAAGTATACTATGAGTCATTCATTTGTATTTCATACTTAAACATTTTTATTTAAAAAACATTTTCAGACCAAACCTAAACTGAATAACATCGATTACAGACCTAATTATTTAACAACAATGATAGTTAATTTAAGACATTAGTTTTTTAGGACTTAATACTTTTTACTTCCTACATACTTATTATATATTAAAATTTTAAAAATTGCATGTAAGAAGAAAAAACCAGACAGATGATGCTGCATATATAATCAATATTACCATATGTTTACAATACAATATACGAAAATATCCCTATAAAAACATAAACTATATACATACTATAAAAGCATAATTCGTAAATCAATAGAGGAAGTAAGTTAGTCCTAACAACTAAGCGAGCCCTTAGTATCGCTTTTAAGTATTTACTGTTTTACTGGCTTTAACTCGATGTTTTACTGCTTAATAACTCATTATGTTTATGCTTCATAACTCACATATTTAATACAATACATACCTGTAAAGCAGTAATCAGAAATCAATAGAGGGTGTGTACCTATACACCTAAGGAATTAAGTTATGCTTTCTGTTTACTGCTCTTTTATGCTGCCTTGTAACTTTCTGCATTTACATGTATTAAACTCACTGCTTTACTGCTTAATTTACTCACATACATTACATACCGTTAAGCTAGTAAATCAGTAAAATCAATAAGAGAGTGTTACCTAACACCTAAAGGATTTAACATATGCTTTGTTTATACTGCTTTACTAGAACTTATTAACTTTCTGCTTAATACTGCTTTAAACCACTGCATATTATGCTTTAAAACTCACATACAATTACATACCTAATAAAGCAGTAATACAGTAAATCAATACGAGGTGTTACCTAACACCTAAGAGATTAGTATGCTTTTGTATGTAATTACTAGCACTTACTGCTATAACTTTCTGCTTTTACTGCTTTTAATCTTATCTGCTTTACATGCTATTAACTTTCTGCTTATTTACTGCTTTTAACTTTCATGCTTTACTGCTTTAACTTTTCTGCTTTACTGCTTATATTTAAACGTTATTTCTTTTATAATTATTTATTTTTTTTTTTATACTTTTTATTTTATTTTTTTATTTTATTTTTATTATATTTTATTATTTTTATTTGATTTTTATCTATTTATTTTATTTATCCGAATATAAATATAACTTAAGTGTTATTTACTCTCATCCTATCTGTATCATTATTGAAAATGGTTAGAACACACTATTACACCCACACACCCACACTCACACACACACACACACACACACACTACACTTGTACACTTCATACCACAACAGTTTCACCTATGACACAATTATACACACATTCACATATGGCACATATACATTACACATACGACACTTTACATTTACACTTACACTCCACACCACAAGATTTACTTCTACACACTGCATTGATTTACTCTCACTCAACACGATTTGAGCTTACACTCCACACACAGAATTTAACTTACAGCCAACACAACCTCTTACTTAACACATACTACACACACACACACACGCACATACACACACACACTCTATACATTTAATATACTCTACTGAAGTTCATAAACCATTGTCATTTTTCTTAAATAATAAAACGCGTACATTTGATATCATATACATTCATTCAAATAAAAGCATAATACTTATTTAACAGTTATTTAGAGATTTCCATGCTTATTTGCAAACTGCTATCTATTGAACAAAAGGAATTCAATATATAATGGTTAAGAACTTTTTTGTTTGATAATTTTTATAACTATCTAGTTCCAAATAAACTTTTACATAAAAATATTAGGAAATTGTGATTAGAAACATATATTTTACTGATAACTTAAAGCCAATACATCAGTATATCAGTAGGCCAGCCGCCTAGCGCCCCTCTGACATCATAGCGATATGCCACGTATAATACGTTTTAGTTGACTTTACGCTTTTAAATTCATCTTTAGCCAGTTGTAAAATAAAGTATAAAAATAACAAATAAGTTCTTCTCTCTGCTAAAATAACATGTATTTTATTAAATAAGTCGAAGAATTTCGAAGTTTTTATTAAATAAAAAACAATTATATCACAGCCGTTGGTATCGATGGATCCGATGTTAAGTAAAAAATATTTCAAAGCTTTTGAAAGATTTGGGGTTAAGATTTTTATTAATTATTATTATTATATATGTTACATTTGTTGACATCCATCAGCGAGAAAACACAACAAGCCGCACTCCTTACAGATACGGAACCAAACTGACCTCTCTCTGTAAAAAATGTGTTGTAGGATAATCCTTTTTGTATCAGGGGTGATTTAAGCCTAATTCCAGGTCAAAAAATATTTCAAACTTGACCTTTTTCGGTAAAATGTGGTGCAAAACTACGTTACGAAAAGGCCTAATATATTTATCTCTCTCTTA
>JABUQX010075823.1:0-12500 GCA_015478945.1 Trachelipus rathkii
ACATTATATTATATATATATATATTTTTTATTCATATATATAATAAGAGTAAATTAAAAATATTATAATAAAATACTATAATATATATGGTATAATCATAGTTTATAGATTGTATAGTGGTGATATATATATATATATATATATATATATATATATTATATTATAAGAAAAATAACAGTTTATATATATAAGTTTATATATATAGATATAGGTATATTAGCAATATTTAAATATATATTCGTTATGAAGATAATATATAAGATAATATTTAAAAGATAAAAATTTGAAAATATCAAATATACTCAATTATTAGATATGTGTGGCAACGTATTTAAATATATATATATATATAATATATATATATAATATAGTAATATATAATATAACAAACACAAGAATAAAAAGTATATGTGATATCTATTTTTTTTTTATTATAGAAACTGGATTTCATTAGAAAGTATTGTTAATATAAATATTATTATGGAATTGAATAGTCATGCCATGGGAGTGAAAACATTATGATTGACGAAGTAATTGTTTATGAAATAGTTATGGTACATATACAGATTGTATATTATACGATACTAAATACGTGATTCAAGAAAATAGTAGTAGTCTATATGATGCGGGTATATTCACGTTATTATTAATAGTGACTGTATGAGGTATATATTCATAGGAATATATATACATATATTATAATAAGTTAGTATTATGCTTATAGTAAATAGTATAATAATATATATATATATATATATATATATTATATATATATAATATACCTAAAAATAATTACCGTAGTGATTATAAAAGTATTATTTTATATAGTATTATGTATGATTTGATATATGATTTAATAGCTAAATGACCGCTTCTACAAAAATCTGTTTTGTGAACAGTATTCAGAAATTCCAGGCTACATTTTAAGATAAAACTCAAGGATTACGATTAAAATTTTTATGGCCTCGTTTTTATAAAAAGATATTTTAAACTTATATATAATATAATAGTAAATGAGAGTTTCGAATACTCCATATGTATTTCATATATTTAATTAATAAAAACAGAACTCTCTTTAATGAGTGTTGTAAGAGTACTTAAAAATCACTGCATATACACATATATAATATATATACTATATAGATATATATAGCATATATATATTTACTTATGAATGCTATGATATAGAGATATGCACATGCAACTATTATCTGTAGATGGAGGGTATGCAGCTATATAGGTTATATATTTATTATAGGAATGGTATAATATAATATATAAATACTAATATAATTTATTTATGCATATATATATTTATATGATATAGTTAATATATATTTAACTTCAAAATAAAAATAATAAATAAATATATTATGATTTTCTATTATATATTAATAGACTTTATATATAAGTATGATATTAATAGTATAAGCGTATATATATTCTTATATATATTTTATAACCAAATTGATTCTTTGTGGTCACATCAACAAAAATATAGATATATAATAATATATTTTCTTCCAGTTGAGTAGAGATAGTAGAAGGCCTTAATTAATTTAAAAATATAGAAAAGGTTTCATTTTCAATGTTTTTCAATACTGTATCACTTTAGTCATTTTATTAAAAACATTGCAATTAAAAGCTGATTTGAAATCTTTTTGGAAATATATTATAGCTGCGGAGAACCTCAACCAACAGTGTTATGCTTCTATTTGTTAACAACCTTCTTACATGATACATATGTAGAGGTTTCTAAATAGTCATTGCTATGAAACTTCTATGTATTCGTGGATTCCCTTTTTATATCATATTTGAAAAGTTCTATATTACGTTTTATTTTTTTTAGCCCTTACACAATGAGCGTGTCCGTAACACCTTCATGATATCACTAGTGCAAATAATATATAATAATGCTATATAAGATTTTAAAGAAATATATATATATAAATATAAGTTTGTATATTATAAGATTGTTTATAGTGATTTAGGTATTTGACTGCAAAGATTGGGCAGAATTGAGACAATATATAATATGTAGTGGTTGGTCTGGTAAATTAGATTATCATATAGTGCGATTATAAAATAACAAAATTGAGTAAGGTTTATTTAATACTATATCTATAACAACTTCCGCAGGAAGAAGGGCGCTATATATATTTTTGATATCAAGTATATGTGAGTGTAGGGGTAAACAGAATCATTTTTGGTAATTATTTAGAGGGGATAGGTATATTAATATATTTCTATATTTATATATATATATATATTATATACAAAATATATATATATGATATATAATATATATAATGATCGTAACACAAAAAAATAGTTACATAAGTTATATATGAATAATACGCTTTTAATATCACCAGTCTGTACACAAATTGATGTTATAATGAAGGACTTATGACACTATTTTTACTGGTCATCTAATGATATCCTTTTAATAAGGACGAAATTGCTATATCGGCTTTATTAAATAGATTTTCTAATATGCTATATTAATTTTTTCTATCAAATTTTCGCAGCAATGGAAAAAATATACTTATGAATTGTCTTCCAAAGCACGCTCACATGACTAAACTTCAAATTTGAATTCTTAGTAGAATGATTTTTCTAAAGAGAATGAGAATTATTGGCACCTGGTGGTGCAGATGTTTCAAAGTTCTGTAAGAGAGCGCAATATACCTATATCTAGAGCTCAGCAATGCGAATAGAAAAACAGCTAGTAGCCTTTTTTTATGCAGGTGGCATTACAATCACCGCATTTGTATTTGCATATTTCTGTAAAGGAAGTTTATCTTCAGCTTCAAAGAAGTTCCTAATTTTATTTTCATTTGAAATATCTAATCTAAATTTGAACTGGGGTAGTTCGATTTCACTAATACTTTAACTCTCGTTTCAATTACACATCTTATTCTTTCCATAAAAGGAAATTTCTATATAATACTTAATTAAATACTAGGTTGATACTTTAATATATATATATAGTTGAACTGTATGTAGTACAAAAAAACATGCTGAAATTTTAAAGAAAGTTGTTTTCTGAATACGTTGCATGAATTCTGAGAATTGCATCTTCAGAAATAGTCTCCTTAGGAAGTCTAACTCATTCGAGAGATTAGTATATGAAAAGGAGATCTTGTTTTTTCTATCGAAAAACTTTTTAATCAAATAAATTGCATATGAATATGGGATAAAAGAGCTAAATTTAGTTGCTAATCCTGTGAAGGTTGGTTTCCTGCAAATGTTGATTTCGAATTTGTCCTTCTCCTTATATATTTTAACCTCTAAAAATTCCAATGAGTTATCTTCTATAACATCCACTGTTATTTGGTTGTCTAGAGTTTCAATTTTAATGTCTAGAAACATCAATTCCGTTTCTAGATATAAAAAGCGAAAAGACATCATCTATATATCTATCTTCTGCAGAAAATCTGTTTAAATTCCTCCGAACATTCATCAAGCCATTTAGATTCTAAATAGCACATGAAAATATTACTTTAAATAGGCCCTAAACGGCTACCCATATCAACACCATCAATTTGGTTATAACATTTTCCGTTAAATAAATAAAAAATATTATGCCTTAATTAAATGGCGATGTATAGTAACCCTGTTGAATACTCAAAATGTTACGAAAATAAATCTTACTAAACACTATTATTTCGAACCCGCTGAATCCAAAAATAACATTAAAATTTACATATTAGCTCTAGTTTTTGCGTTACAGCTACGGTCTGAAATTCAAGTTTTTACAAAAAATACACAGACCAATTATTTAAACAATTGTCAACACTGTGGAGGCGCGTCATATGTCTCGTATCATAGTTGCATATATTGATTGGCTATTCCTGCTGCGCTTGTACCGCATGATCAGTGGGGTTGAGGCTTGGTAAAACCATGACTTTGATAAGAAGTATCAGTTGTTATGACCTGTTGTTTGGAAGTGATTATGCTGTATTGTGATGTTATACCCAGAAATTATTCCATGATAATTGTATTTTGTTTATGTTGGTCTCGTGGTCTCCTGATAACGAAAAATAAAGGATATGTCGTGACTGTGTGCAAATAATCCGAATAACATCTGCAACATTAGCGGAGAAGTGATATTGGCTTCGAGAAAGTTTCCTATTATCCTATTTGCTAAAAAAATATTTTCATTATCTTTTTTTAAGAAAGTGGATCAGGACAAGAAATGGCACTTCACATATGTTTCATTACGTATTAATCCAAACTCAATGCGTGGGTGAATGAAAAAAATCGTTGTATGCAATTTGCAGTACCCATGACCCATGGTTTGGAAGGAGCATTTCAATTACACGACTCATTGTTTTTTCTGTATGGTTCACCCTATTAACAAAGGAATATCCATTTAAAAGAAATCGATATTTGTATCATAATATACCTTCTGAAATTCGACCTATACTATATAACAAAGGACGTCCTGCTTCTGAACCTCCAAATGATCTTTCTTACAACTAGTGTTGCCAGAGCACCAGAATTTTGCGCATCGCACCGCACCGCACCACACCGCACCGTATCAGAGTAGTCGCACCACAATGCACCAAAAGTTATTTTAGTCGCACCGCACCGCACCGCACTGCACCGCACCTTTATGTTCCAAAGCGCACTGCTATCCTCACCGCACCGGAACACTGGAATTGTGTGCTGCACCACAGCGCACCACACCACACCACACCTGGTACCTCGGTCAACCCTACTTCGAACTTGTACGAAAACAGCGGCGGTGTTTCTTCAAACAGCGAAGAACAACAATCATCAACTTCAAGGGATTCAGACATCTTGGAAAGCTCAGACCCCTCGATTTATAAGATGACATAAGAGGAACTCAATGACCTCATCAGGGATCTAGAACTTCCTAAATATAAGGCATAACTTTTGGCATCATGGTTTCGGCAGTGGAATTACTTACACCATTCAGTGAAAGTGACAACTTTTCGCAGTAGAAATAAAGAACTCTAGTAGCTCTTTAAAACCGAGAATGATTCCACCTATATCAACAACATTGAGGGCCTGATGGATTCACTGAACATAAGACACAGTTCTGAACAGAGGTGGCTTTTCATTGAAAATCCGAATACAAATCTTATGGCAGTACTTTTATAAAATGGTGATGAGTTCCCTTCCATTCCTGTTGCGCATGCAATCAATAGGAAAGAAAATATACAAATGTGAAAACTATCCTCATTGCAGTTGACTATTTGAGGAACCAGTGGGAAGTATGTGTTCTGATTTCAAAGTAATTAATATTTTATTAGAACTTCAAACAGGCTACACCAAGTACTTTTGTTTCTTGTACGAGTGGGATAGCCGTGCCCGAGACTCCCATTATGATACAGACAGTCATTAACTCCTGGGATTGAATATGTTGTACATCAACCACTGATAGAGCGGAACAAATGTTTGCTTTCCACACTACATTCAAAATTTGAGTTTATGAAATATTTTGCTAGAACCATAGATGTAAATGGTTCGGCATTCACTTACTTACGTGGAAAGTTTCACAGGCTGAGTTTCGAAAAGGTAAATGCCGGTGTTTTTATCGTTCCATAGATCAGAGATCTATTAAAGACCAATAGTTTGAAGCATTTCTAAATGACAAGGAGAAATCAGCACGTATTTGTACGTAAAGTACTTAAGAATTTTGCACATGGTTTTCTGAGAAATTTGAAAGCTGAAAATTTTAAAGAACTAGTTAATGAACTGATAGACTCGAATGAGCAGCTAGGTTATAATCTGTCACTTAAAATGCACTTTTTGAAATTACACCTAGTTTCTTTGTACCAAATTGTAGCGACGTTTGCGATGAACATGGTGAGAGTTTCCACCGAGGCATTTCCCTAATGGAGCAAAGGTACAAAAGGAAAAGGAATGCTGCTATGTTAAGTGATTATTATTGGATGCTGAAAAGGGATGCTCCTGAAACACAATGTCATAGACAGGCATAAAGGAGACGCCAGCAAGGTAAGTCATTTTATATCCAAATCTTTAATATTTCTTGGTAACATAAATACTACAGTGAGCGCCAATTTCTTGTAAACAAGAGCTAATCGAATAATTCAAACATCACTTTTGTATCCAGCGACTCAAAAACATAAGTGAATTATATTCTTCTCAAAATTTGTTGAACAGTGTAATTCCTTGTAGCTTGATTTATCCATACCGTTAACAGTCGAAGTATTGATTAGCAAATAATGAATTAAGAATGATGTACAATGTTTCTTTCAAAGACAAGTTTGTAAATAATCTTTCTGAGCCGAAATAATATGCATAATATCATCCGGAATATTTAAGATTTCGGCGGCAAGGTATCTTAAAAAATATAATTATCTTTAGTTGAACTATTTAATATGGGGATAAATTATTTTGAGAGTTTGTAATTTACCATGAAAATAGTAGAAAAAATTGGACGAATTGGTATATAGATATATATATATATATATATAATATATTATATATATATATATATATGTATATATATATATATATATATATAATATATATATATATATATATATGAACCTAGAAGTGAGGTAGACTATGTTTTCATCTCTTCGATACTAATCTCTGAAACAAGTTTCAAGTATAGGCTGAAGGCCGCTGCGCAGAGCCTCTTGAGGTGTCTTCCCATCTCCTGCGTGGCAGCGGTCGGCCACAAATGTAGAGAACGCACAGTTTTCTGTAGGCGAGGGTTTAAAAACAGGTTAATTAAGTTAAAAGTTGAAAAAAAGGAAAGAATAATTTATCACAAGTATATGATTTAAAACACGGTTATTATTGCATGCTTTTTGTTCATAGGACTTTAAGACACAGATTTTGAAATGGAGGTTGGGTAACTTTTGTTGGTTTTCGCTCTAGAAAGGCATTCAATCCTTCGTATATATTATGATATTATATATATATGTATATATATATGAGATATATTATATATATATATATAAGTAGTATTATATATATATATATATAGTATCTCTATATATATAGTATCATTATATATATCTATATATAATATTATATATATATATATATATATATATATATATATATATATATATATATATATATATATATAATTATATATAATATACAGTAATTAAGACCCCAAAGTGATATTCGAGATTTGTGTAAAATTTGGTCATTTTACAAATGGCAATCATTATATATATAGTACTAATATAAATATCAATATATATATATATGATAATATATACTATATATATATATATTATATAATATATATATTATTATATATATATATATATAACTATATCTACTATATATATAGTATATATATATATATATATACTTATATAATATATAAATAATAAGTAATAATATCATATAATAATAGTATAATTGATACATGAATGAATAGATGAATAGGTAATAAATAATATAATAATAATAATAATAATAATAATAATAATAATAATAATAATAATAAAATTTTAACATTCTTGTTACTTAACCAAATTGTCAATTATGGTTAAAATAACATTATACAATGAATATTTTTATATATATAAATATATTTTCAATTTGCAAAATTGAAAATTAATTTTTTTTAAATGTCTGCATTAATTATAAAAAATAAACTTGAATTCTATTTAAAAAGAAAAAAAAAATTATAATTTTAAACAATTTCATTTCATTAACATTTACTGGTAATTATTTTGATATTAATTTATTTATATATTTTTATTTTAGGGTGCAAGATATGCTGTACATCAACTTAGAACAAATCACACAAATAAATATATTAATTTTCTATTTTTATTTAATTTTCATTTAAAAATTAATATTTTCGATAATTGAAGTAATTGAACTTATTGCTTACTAGGCAAATATTACAGTTATGAAGTACAAATATAGACTAACTGTTTTTATTTTTTATTTTTTTAAATTAAAACCCTGCTGGTTTCTCTCGGAATTTTTTTTTATGTATTAATAAATGATTAATTTAGTTATATAACTTAGTTATATAATAAACAAATAATAAATAATTAACAATTATAGAAATTTAAAATGAACCTTAAAATAATGTTAATTTTCCCTAGGATCGAAGAGTTTCTACAATCCTTTGCGAAATTGTTCTCAAAGTTCTTCTATAAAAATTATTTCAAAATAAAATAAAAAAATTCAAAATTGGACCTAGAAAGCGCCTGCAATGCACAAATTAAGATGCTCAAAAGGCAACAAGTTTCTCAGGTGAATTGCAGAAAATCTGGAAATCTCATTCCTCATCAGAAAAAATAATATATACCATATATATATATATATATATATATATATTATATATATATATATATATATATATATATACTATCACATATATAATATATAGATATATATATATATATATTATTATATATTATATATTATATAATATTTTACAGATGTATAATATATATATATATATATATATATATATATATATATATAATATATAATATATATATATATATATATATATATATATATATATATATATATATATCGAACATCGTCAAAATAGAGACGAGATACGAGTTCTGAAGTTTCAAACTTCCCTAAAAAATGTTAAATTTTGAACTACTTAGTGTTTTAATTCAGTTTTAATTAAACAATTTTAAAATGTCTTGGGACAATATAGCAAGGAAGGATGCTATTTTATTTAGGAATATTTGTTTTTATGTGGTTTTCAATTATCTAATAATGATTTTTTGGAAATATGTATTCGATGCAAAAGTATGGTGTGGAATTTTTCCAAAGTATTTCATAAGTTCAAAAATAATAATAATAATAATAAAAATAATAATAATAATAATAATAATAATAATAATAATAATAATAATAATAATAATAATAATAATAATAATAATAATAATAATAATAATAATAATAATAAAATTAATAATAATAATAATAATAAGCTAATTTTAGTTTTTTTTATTAACTAGACAATATGCTTACATCATTTTCACTCTATTTATGAACAATGCCTTATCTCAGCCAAAATAAGCTAGCTTCATAGAATCTAGAAGCTAGATTTGAAAATATCCTACATTTTAAAAATAATACCTATTTAATGAGTTTAAAAAGAAATTGGATATATTTTGAAGTATGTAACATCATACATTTTTCTTTGAAAATTGTATTAAAAATAATTATATTATATATATATATATATATATATATATATATTATAATATTCTTTATTAATATATATTTATATATATATATATTATAAAATATATTATATTTATATATAGTATATATATATATAATAAGATAAATTTTAATTATATATATATATATATATATATATATATATTAATATATATATATATATATAGTATATATATATTTATATATATATATATATATTATACTGGTAAGTTCATTTAATAAATTTTTATTACTATGAAATTTTTCAAATACATGCAGAATATTAATATTCACCTATACATTAAACTATATATATATATATATATATATATATATATATAATAGTATATACTTATATATATATATATATAACTATATATTATATATATATATATATATATATATATTATATATATATATATATTATAATATATTATAATATATATTTATATATAAATATAATATTTAATATTTTATATATAAATATTATATATATATATATATATATATATATATATATATATATATATATATATATATATATATTATATATATATATATATATATATATATATCTTTTTTAGAAAAAAATAACTACTATAAATGCAATGCCAACCAGAGGTACCAGACAGCAAGCATTGATGTTTTTATGATACTAAACTACAGGAACACGAATCATCTGCAAACAATAGAAGACAGTTTATTATAAATGGCAAACAAGTAAGCATTAAGAAAAGGGTCAAAGAAAAATGCAAATTAGCAGAGTTTGTGTTAAGCCACTAATCCAAGCCAAAAAATACATGTCGAAATGGTTAAGACTAAGGGGTTAAAACTCTATCTATCGTTCTAAGAACTAAATATATTTTTTTAGTTAGGCCTAGCTATCAGAAAAGTTAATCTTCACAATTGTAAACACTTAAATATATATATATATATATATATATATATTTATATATATTTTACCTATTATTTCTATAGTATAGTATATCATATTATATATATATAGTATGATATATATATATTAATATTATATTATATATATATATAAATATATATAAATATTATATATTATATATTATATATATATTATAAATATATATATATATATATATATATATATATATTATATATATAATATATTATATAATATATATATATATATTATATATATATATATATATATATGATTATATATATATATATATATATAATGTTATATTCCCCTAGTGGTAAGTAAGGTTTAGCTATGGTTTTCCATCTTTTACTAAATATATATATATTTTTTTAAATTTAAAATAGATTAATATTTGAAAAACTAGCTTAGCATAAGACATCCCGACCTGACACCTACCAATAAGAATAGAAGAACCGTCCAAGCCTTATGATAAGAGATTCAACATGTCAGCTGTATAGAACTAGGTCAACCATTAGCCTGCATATTCAAATATGAAGGGAAATAAGTAGATAGTTATGCTGTAAAAGGAGAAAAGTTATAAAGAGTGGAACTAAAAAATAAAGGTGAAAAACAAAACGGAATAAAAATAAAGAAAAAAAATGCACAGCGATTACAAAACAATTGCATATAATCATCTTATTTAAAAAAAAAAAAAAGTGATCTGTAGATGTCAAATCTAATTCTAAAAAAATAATAAATTTTTTGGAAAAAAAAAAAAAAGAATATAAATTCTCGACTTTGTACAAAACTTAAAGAAAAGAACAGGAGTCGAAGATAAGAGGAATTCACACCCATTCATTCATTCTGTAGATTAAGACCTACAGGCACACTATGCCTACAGACTGTATAGAGCACACGGGCACTAGTCAATATGAATGACGTCGTGAAGTTCCGAACATTCGAAATTCTCCTACGGATTTATAAGAAAGTTGGCACTTGGCACTTGGCACACATTTTTTTCAACTTTTTTGATGAAAGATAAATGCATTTGGATATATATTTTGTTCGACATGTCTTGCACATAAATGACACTATCCGATTAAACTGTACTGCCTTAGTAAGTCTAGTGGTCTCTGAGTGAGGTCACTCATGCGTCCAGTACTCTCTGACTCTATGTTACTCGAGCCGCTCACCGCACAACATAACTCACCATAACTGTGTAGAGCTTCCTGCACTACCTATTACATCCTTATATCTACTCGCTTATATGCTGGTGTGTCATACCCTACCCGCTCTAGAGTCACTGTCTAGGATACTCTCTCAAGTATACACTCTAACATACTCTATACATATTCTTATCTCGTCTGTCATATGTCTTCAAAGACTGTAATGAAATGCACTCATGACCTCTGCCTAGTTCACCATGACTACTACTCTAAACTCATCTCTATATCAGTAGTCTATGTTCCTCTAGTGTGTGCACTCCCTCATCACTTATGACTCTGTGACACACATAATAGTGTGGGTGAGTTCATGTACTTTTAACTCTCACATATCACTCTGATTACTCGCTACTCTCTTTTCATTTCTCAGTGTCACTGAGTATCTTCATCATCTAGATACACCTATTTAATAGAGCGAACATTTTATGCCTCGAACTGATCCTCATATGCGTATCCTACTTGCTGAGAGTTCTTACTGTACAAAATATATATCACGCAATCCAACTCGAATAATTTATTATATTCCTACTACTCCACGCATTGCATGAGTCACCGCATCTCTACGTCTCCAATGCAGCTCGTCAATGCGCACCTTTTACACTCGCACTGCTTTAATGACCGTGAACGTGTACCGTCATTTAAGTAGTGTTATATTATTATGGTTATTAATATGTCGAGGCTCTCCGACACTCGCGATCCCACTCGATTGTAGCTATTAATGAGTGAGTGAGTGAGCTAATCCCTTACCTCTATCGTTGCACTATCACTCAATATATAATATTCATATTATTGTCACTTCAGCGGCTAAGATAAATCTCTATCCCGACAGTATATCGATAATACTCATGATCAATGTGAGATAATATATTACTAATATATATATACGTTATAATTATAGTATGTTATACCAATATAATCTACTATAATAATATTGTATATTAATATGATATATTATAATATATATATATATATATATATGATTATATAATATATATATATATTAATATATATAGTATATATATTATATATAATAATTATATAATATCATACCAAGAACAAATGAGTTGCTATTAGTAGATAGTGATAGAGGATTTGTAGTATTAATATTTTTTACCACTATTCACTATATACGGTGGAGCTTATATATATATTAGAAATATACAAATGATTATATTAATTATATATTAATTAATATATATATATATATA
>JABUQX010075823.1:20000-27500 GCA_015478945.1 Trachelipus rathkii
CTTTCTTATCACCCTATCCTAATCCTCTCCTCCTTTACTAACCCCAACATGACGGCTCTTCAAACCCTTTCATCTCAAAACACTTCAATTCTTTGGACCTAGCATTCAACCCCCATGTTTCACACCATATAGTACCGCTGCAACACAAATTTTTTCAAACATACTTATCTTAAGTTTATTTGCTAAATCCCCCCCTTTCCATAATTCCCTCAGACCACTCAATGCTCTCATTCCCTCTCCTACTCTGTAATCTATCTCTTCCTTCATCCCTCCTTCCTTACCCAAATTCCATCCCTAAATATCTGTAAACCTTTACTTCTTCTCAATACTACACCATCCATCTCTAATCTCTAACCCATCCCCCTCATTCTGTTTCCTTCCTCCTCAAAACACTAACCACTTTAGTCTTACCTGAGATTATCTAAAGGGGGGGGGGGAAACCCCCTTTTTTTTTTTTTTGTCCCACACAGCTCTCTCAAACTTTTCCTTCACCAAATACTACAGCCCTTCTGAATTCTTCGCCACTAAGGCCAGTATCATCCGAAAATAGTATCATGTTCACTTCCCATCTATCACCCTTATCCATCAACACCCCTCTTCCCTCCCTCATCATTCCTCTGCAGACACTTTCCATAAATAAATTGAAAAGCCACGGTGACATTTACACATCCCTGTCTCAACCCTCTCTCTACCCCAAACATTCTCACTCTCCCCTCCTTAATAACTCTCACACACATTTGCTATTCCTATAAAAAGGCGCCTAATACCTTTACCTAATTTACCGCCTACTACATATTCCTCAGCACCTGTCTCATAATTCCCCCTCTTCACTTCTATATATGCTTTTCTCCAGTATCTAAAAAAACACCCATTACACTTTCCCCTGTTCCTTTCTATTACCTTTCTGCCACAGCATCTTTCATTGTGAATACTTATCCACACAACCCTCACTTCCCACCCTAGAATTCCGTTCCTTGTTCTTCCCATTCTCTCCTCGTTTAAATCTCTCACCGTCTCAATTAGTTATTCTCCCATACACTTTCCCTACTACAGCTCAAAAAGACCAAATTACCTCTATAATTCCCACACTCATGCCTCATCCCCTTTCCCGTTTTACAGGGAACCAAACAACCATCCTCCCAATCTTGTGGAACCTCTCCCCTCCTTCCAACATAAATATATAACCTATACGCCCATTTCTCCACCCTCTGCCTCCCATCTGTAACATTTCCATACCCACACCATCTAGACCTGTGGACTTCCTTTTTTTCCTTAGTTACGCCTAAGTAATTTCGTTCCCACTTGTACTTTCCATAATCCCCTTTGCCTGCCCCCAACTTCCCCCCCCATTCCTTCAACCTCTTGTAAATCCTCCGCCTTTTTCTCACCTAGTTGATTCAATAATCCTCTAAAATATTCCCCCCATCTTCTCCTCACCTTATCCTCCCCTCCTATCCATTTCCCCTTTCCCCTCCCTTAAACCCTCTCCCCTAACCCCTCCATCTTTCTTTTTCCTTTTTTTAATTTACTTTGCGTTCCAGAATATCATGGCTCTATATTTTGAAAAGAGAAGTCACTTTCCACACCAGTGGGACATGCCATTTCTCTTCGCCCTCTCACCGCCCTCTTTTGCTTCACTCTAACCCTTCTATTATTCCTCCCAGCTTTCCCTTCTCCTATCCCCCAACCATTTCAGCATAAAACCCTTTTTCTTTTTCATCAACTCTTTCACCTCCCACACTCCACCATTCACTTCCTTTCCTTCTAACTTGCTCCCACCTTTTTTTACTCCACATATCCTTCTGGCCTCTTCACAGATTGTCTCTTTAAATCTCATCCACTCCTCCTCCACTTTCCTAATTTCCGTCCCCTCTCACGTCCCTCCACTTATCCTCCATACCCCTCCTAAATACTCCCTCTTACACATTGCCTCATCTAATTTTTCCACTTGTTTTCTATTCCCTCTTTTTTTTTTTCTTTCCCTTAACCGTTACCTCTCCCCCTACCCTTAACCTAGCAACCACCAAATAATGATCAGATAACCCCCTACCTGCCCCTCTGAATACATTTACAATCTAGTAATCTTGCCCCGTATCTTTTCTATTTATACACACATAATCCAATATCGCCCTCCCCCCCGTTATCCATCTTCCATGTATACTTATGATTTTCACTTTTTCTTTGAATATGTATTCCCAACTATCATTCTTCTATCAACACACAATTCTAACAGACTTTCTCCATTATCATTCCTTTCCCCTACCCCAAATGGACCTATAATTCTCCCCATCTCCTCTCTTCCCACTCCTGCATTCAAATCTCCTAATAAACAAATTTTATCATTTACCCCGAAACTTTCCCAACATTCATTCAACTCACTCCAAAATCTTTCTCTCTCCTCCTCCCTCGCTCCATTTACTGGTGCATACGCGCATATAAAAACCCACATTTCCCCCCCAAATTTCATTTTAACCCACATTATTCTCGAACTCACCTATTTGCACATTTTACCTGTATCCCACAAACTCTTTCGCTCTAACTATTCCTACCGCCTTCCCTCGCCCTCACTCGTTTCGTCACCCCGACAATCCATTACCCTTAAAATTTTGCCAAGTCCATCTCCTTTCTATCCTTTCAGCTTTGTTTCTGTCAACCCTAGCACATCCAACCTGAAAAAATATCCAAAGATGTCAATGCTGAATTTTTTTTTAACGAAAATCGTCTAAATTCAGTTGAAACATAGTAATTGGAAAAACATGTAATAAACCTGCTTATTAACAAGAATATCTTGGTAAGGTGAAACAGAATATCGTATATATAACTTATCAATATATATATAATATATTATATAGTAATATATATATATATATATAGCCCATATATATATATATAATACATATATGATAGGTAGGTCATGAACATCACTCCTATCATAGTATATACTATACTATATTATATATATATATTAAATTTATCAAAAATTGGTTATTTGGTTTATATATATATATATATATATATACTAAATATATATATATATATTATATAAATATATATTATATATATCATATATATATATATATATATAACTTATAATATATATTTATATATATATAGTTATACTATAGTACATATATAATATATAGCTCATTATATATATATCAAATGTCGTATGGTTTTGCCCGCCGATCTCTCCAACGATTGGTCGAATACGCTTGATGGACGTACTATCTATTTATGTCGAGTTTTAAGTAAAAATAAATAGTGAAAACCCCAATTTTAAAGTTTTTATTTAAGATAAATTTTGATAATAATATTTAAAGTAAAAATTGTGAAGAGCCGCTTCCCAGAATAATTGTTATCATCAATATCATATAAACATCACCATCATATATATATATATATATATATATTTTATATCTCATCACCATATACTATATATATATTATATATATATATATATATATATATATATATATATATATATTATATCATATATAATTATACATATATTATATATATTATAATATATTATATATATATATATATATATTATTATATAGTATATATAATATATATTATATATATATATATATAGTAATATTTATTATATATATATATCACATAGTAATATATATATATATATATATATATATATATATATACTATATAGTATATATATATACTATTTATATATATATATATAATTATATATATATATAATATGATATTTATTTTGTTAAAGGTAAATGCGAATTTGTTATAGGAATCACCAATGTAGTTTATTTTACAAATCCCGGAAATGCTGTCATTTATTTGCATTGTTCCAGGTTGTTCAATGAACTACAACTCTTAGAGGAACTTTCCATGTATTACTCTTCTCCAAGTGATCCTGTCATGCGTTAATCTATTTCCTTCATCTATATTAATGCCCTTCGTTATTAATAGCTTCTTTACTCCATTATGCTAAAATGATTATGCTAAAATTTGCGAAAGAAAATTTTTGCATAAGTGCAACAAATATTGTATATAAAGCCACGTTTCGTTGAGATACTCAATCAGAAGACAATCATAAGAAATAGAAGACTCACTTCAAGACTCTCTTCAGAACTCCCTCCTCCAAACTTCAAAACGCAGCTTTCGGCAAGGGAGGTAAATTCAAGGAAAGGCCTAGACTCTGAATCTCGATCGGCAAGAATTTAGAAAAGAAGAATTCGGCAAGTTAGTATCTCAACGAACGTACAAATTTTGTTACTTGTTGAATAAATCTTCATTTCTTTTCGGATTTTGTTAATCCTAGGTAACCTTGAGTTACTTTATTTAAAAAGATAATTAATAGGAAACTTTTGTTTCCATCTTTAAAGAAATAAGGTATTGCAAACTTTGTTTGCACTTTAATAAAGAAATAAGTACCTCAGGACTTTGTGTCCTATTTCATAAAAAGATAAGTGTGAAACCTAGTGTTTCATTTTACTAAAGATAAGTAAATGCAGTGGCCTTTTTTCGGCCACTGTCGTAGTTGGTGAAATACAAAACTTTTAAACTCATCACTTACTTATTTAGGATGACTTCAGAAGAGACCACCTTCATCACTCCAGGTTTTCCCCTGTATATATATATATATATATAAAATATTATATACATTATCTGTATGTTATATATATATTATATTATATATATAATATATTATATATTATATTAATATTATATAATACATTATATATTCTACATATATATTATATATTATATAGTATTATATATATAAATATTATATATACTATTATATATTTATAAATATATATATAATATATACTATATTATATATATTATATATTACATAAAGATATCTATTATATATATATATATATATATATATTATATATATATATATATATATATATATATATATATATATATATATATATATATATATATATATATATATATATATTTTTTTTTTATATATATTTATACTATATATATATTAATAAATATATATACATTCATCTTATGTTTATTATGAATAATTTTAATTTTCATTATCGTCAATTATTTTGATATCATCAAATAAATAGAATATAAACATTAGAAAATCTATCAGATCCTGTAATCTTCAGAAGAAAAAACAATTCCACATCTGAGAAATAGTTGTCAAAAGCTGTGATGTATTCTCATACTGGAAGGCGCTACATCCTTCTCGCAGCACCGCAGATATTTGAGATATTAGAGTTTATCCTTTGCAGTCGTTCCGTTGATTTTGTTTTCCTTTGGTGACAGTAATTATTGTCAGCTTCTCTAATAATTCTACTCGGCCTTTCTTGAAGAGGTTCCAAAAGTAGGACAATATTTTTTATATTCGCGTAAGGCATTATCAAATGAATAAAATTGATTTGTGGAATTATAATTTTTAACTTTAGGTATACCACGATTTTATTTTCAAAATATTAGACCAAAGAAAAACGGTTAATGGGATATTATTGTAATTATTGACTTCACGTTCATTACCGTCAATAATTTTCCTCAACTTTTCAAGATACCTCTGGTGAACTCTGGTGAACAAATCTTCAATTTATAAATTCAGTACAAACGTAATCAGATGATGCAACTCTATGACCGTCTTAAAGATGAATACAACATAGTAGACCATTTCTTATTTTCCAAAACATCAAAAAACTCTATTAATATCTTTCTTCCTCTGAATTCTTCCTATTATCTCATCTCTGTTCCCTGTTCTATCACTTCAAGCCTTCCATTCGAAAGTCCACTACGCGTTCGGCGAGGAACCCTATTTAACACATCGATACTGTCGTCTAGTTGGACTTTCAGTGGGATTTCTTTGATTTTCCCTGAATAGTTGCACCTTGGGAGGAAAAGGTTCCTCTAAGTGTGAAGAACGCGTAGGCAAGGCTTAAGGCCCATCTTTATTTTCCTTTCAGCAAAATCTCTTAAACGTTAGTTTAGGACTAATTGTTCTCGTCATAATCGTCTTAAGAATGTTGCTCCCAGAAATTACTTTTGTATTCAAACTCCTGACATTAGAATTACTTATATTTCATCTAGGGATCGTGCTAAATCTGTAGTCCACAATACTACAAGCACATTCCCACGTAGATAATGCAATAATAATATAATAATAATAATAATAATAATAATAATAATAATAATAATAATAATAATAATAATAATAATAATAATAATAATAATAATAATAATAATAATAAAAATAATAAATCGTATTAATCACGAACATAATGAAATAAAGATAATAATAATAATAATAATAATAATTATAATCATAATATAATAATATAATAATAATAATAATAATAATAATAATAATAATAATAATAATAATAATAATAAAATTATATTAAAAATAATAAAAATTATAATTTTTAAATCGTCTTTCTCACGATCATTCTAACATTTTCCAAAGCCTTTCAACTCTAACTGCCTCCTCCTCTTTCAACTCTCTTGTTTCCTCGGAATGTTCAACTCTTGTCTTTCCATCTACTTAAAGTTATCAAATCTGTTAACTATTTCTACTTGAGATGATTCTGGAATTTTTTTTCAGGTCTCAACCTCCATCCAAACTCGCCTATGCCTAACATCATAATTTCTTTTAAGGATATGACATCTCTCTCTCTCTCTCTCTCTCTCTCTCTCTCTTTCTCTCTCTCTCTTTCCCTCTTCTTCTCCCCAACACTCTCTCTCTCTCTTCTCTCTCTCTCTCTCTCTCTCTCTCTCTCTCTCTTTCTCTCTCTTTCAGTAAACCCTTTCGTCTAGGATTACGAATAATTATCAATTTTAATCTATTCTTTCTGCTGGAAGGGTGTGTTCATTAAACCTCTGCAGATAAAGAGAGGATTCTCTAAACCCTATACTATCATCCTATCGCTTTAACTTTTATATCTCGAAAAGGTTTTGAATTCAGCTATAACAGGAAGAATGGAAGCAATCTAATTCTTCTATAATGTCACAAGTCGTCAGTATAGAGGGTTCTATTGGTGGTTTCCTGCCAAAAGACAATGACAAGACTACACAATAGAAGATTCTAATTGGTGGTATCTCCAAAGGAAGTGACAGGATACCCCTATTAGATGGTTCTATTGGTGGTATCCTAACCAAAGGAGTGACAGGATCCACTATTTGGTTATATTGGTGGTAATTACCTCAACAAGGAAGTGACAGGAATACCACTATTAGATGTTCTATTGGTGGTATCCTACCAAAGGAAGTTGAGCAGGATCAGTATTAGATGGTTCTTTGGCTGGTTATTCTGCCAAAGAGGTGACAGGAAACTACAAACTAGAAGATTTTTGGTGGTATCCTACCAAAGGAAGTGCAGTTTGATAACCACTATTAGATGGTTCTAATTGGTGGTATCCTACAAAGGAGTGAAGGAATACACTATTCAGATGTTTCTATTTTTTGGTGGTATCCTACAAAAGGAAGTGACAGGATACCATATTAGATGTTCTATTGGTGGTATCCTACCAAAGG
>JABUQX010075824.1:0-10000 GCA_015478945.1 Trachelipus rathkii
AAAACCAGTAAATCAGTAAATCAAACCACAGCCTACCTATCATCCCAAAACTCATCCATTTGATCTATAGATCTTATGATCTATTAGGATAACAGCTTACATAACAAAGATTATTCTCCGCTAAAGTTAAACGTACTAACATTAACATACTTAACACACAACAGCAGTACGAATAAATAGCCATCATTAGCATCTTAACCAATGAAAGTTCCACATGGAGTGAAGTAAAAACAAGGTTTCATTTCTAAAAGCATATTAATTTTCAACGAAAGAGCATTAAATAAAACATAAAAGCATACGTTTTGTTTTAACACATTATAACTCATCTAATCAAGGACAGACGATCTGGATAAATTGAGCAAGATCTGTATATTTCTCCACAGATTCAATACCCTTTGAAAGGGATGTCAGTATTAAAATACCGCTGCTGCATTAATCCATTCTTCGGCATACACAGGATCACTAGTACGCAGTCTTCTCGTTCCAGAGAGAAGTAAACCGTGTCCTTGCTATATTGTTAACCACCCTAATATTGCATATATATGGATTAAAACCGAGCATGTTCATTGTAATTTCGTAGATACACCGTGAGCTATATAATTAAGTCTTCGAAGTATGTCGACATCTTAAGATTGAAGACGTTAATTCGTTTTCAAATAACCAAAGCTGAATATTACTTCAGATGATTAACAGTGAAAACCTATACACTACGCCGCGATGTGATAGCATCGAGCCGGTTTCCAATAGTTCCGACACAATTACTTAACATATCAGAGTTCGCAGTGAAAACCAACCCTATATCTATTATAACACCTCTCGCATTGTCACCTCATGATAGATATTTCACCCCGAGAGGCGATCCATCAGATATCCAATATAGCATTCACCCAACTTAACCGAGGGTCTCATCGACAATTGTGAATTCTTACACCGAAATCGAATAAACGTCTATTATTATGCACCTCCGAATGGATCAGGTAAAAATCGCTCTCCATTCGTTATGACGAAAAAAAATCTATAAATACCACATCGTTGGGTATTACGAAAGTTCTCGTAAAGATATTTCTAACGAGCTTAGGAGCAGAATAATGTCATCATACCAGCACAGCAAAAAGTGTCTTACTGATGAAAATCGTATGTAATAACAGATTCAAAAGTAATGAGATTCTTTCTTTCGACCAATCAGAAGAAAGTAAGAAAAAAGTATTAGGACTGACGAACAAGCCATATTGATTCAATAATACCATTATAGCGCTATACCTAACGTTTCTGTAGTTATATATTTCTCGAATCAGGTTTTACAGTCGAAGTCAATTTTCTGTTCGTATTGTATTTTCAAACCCTGGTCTACAACATTCTTCACGTTTGTATCTTATTCCTGCTCATTAGAGTTAGTAGCTAACATTGACCATAAAACTTAACCTATCCTACTTTCGGAACATTACGCAATACCTATGATTCTCGTTTGATTAATTTTCGAAACATTAAATACATTTTGATTCTTGTTTGTCACATGGTCAACATAGCAAATTTACTAAAACAACATTTTATGTTTGTTGCTAGGTCTTATGTTTTATAACACTTAGCATAGTAATTTTTTAAGAAAAACCTAAAAAAAAATTTATCATGACATAACCTACATATCATACTAATCAATGGAAATAAATGCTAATCTATTACAGGGGTTGTCAAACTATCTTATACAATGATCAACGAGTATACGCTAACATGACAAAGCTTTCACACTAATAAAGCTAACATAACATTCATCTGAACAGATAATATAATGTACAAAAACAAACCTAACACATCTTAAACACGAATAAACTGTTAACATTAACAAAGCTCCACACTTACCATCAGTGAAGTAACTAACATATTCATAGCAAAAACAACGCTATTGCAACTTTGTTCAGGCGTATCTCTAACATTTAGACCGTACCCTATTCACACTTTTTGTCAAGCATATCTCTAACATATCACTGTTTTTTTACATTATAACTTAGTAACATTTAACAAAAATTATCATAACCTAACCTATTTATCATACTAACCAACTAATATATATGACGTAACAAAGTTTTCTCATCAATAAAGCTAACATATAACCTGAACTAAGGAATTATAGTAACAATAAACAAAGATTTCTAAAACTTTTTCCCAAACAACAGTAAATAACTAACATTGCATACAGAAACGTAACCTATTCCCACTTTTTCAAACCATATCTCTATACATATCCTGTTATTTTATAGACATTAGCATAGTAACATTTTAACATAAGTCACCATAACCGTAACCAAATTATCATTTTACAGACCACCAAATATGATGCGGACGTAACCAAAGTTCACATCAATAAGCTAACATATCATATTCTGAACTAAGAATATAAACATCCAATGACAAAACCTAACATACCTTATGATCGAATAAACGGCTAAACATTAACAAAGTCCATACTTAACAACACCTAAAAGAACTAAACAATGCATTACAGAACGAACAGTACGAGATCTATGGGGCACTGTTTCATAGAGATAATCTGATACAAGTCGAGGAAATTGTTCAAACTCCTCCCACTTTTCGAAACATACGCAATAACTAATTAAAATTTCTTGTTTGGTGTTTTCGAAAACATTAACAAGCCATACATTTGATTTCTTGTATTAGCACAGGTCAACATAACGAAATTTATTAAAAAAACATTTTTATGTTTTTGCTAATGTCTTTAGTTTTTATAACAACTCTAAAAACTTTTATTTTTAAATTTTATTTCTTTAAAAAACTTTTTTTTGTTTTTTTTTTGTTTTTAAAGAAACTTTTTATTTTTTTATTTTATTTCGTTTAAAACTTTTGTTTTTACTAAAAATTTATGCTTTTCATGTTTATAACGTAAAAATTTGTTGCTGTTTTACATACCCAAAAAGCAGTTAAATCAGCCCATCTATCCTACTCTCCTCATCGACTCCTACCCTCTATACATCGATACTAAACGGGCTCTATTGATTCAAAGTCACATTCATGATTCATTTTGGATAAACCTAACATAAAAACAAGTTCTTATACACTTGTATGCTAACATAACAATGTTTTTCACATTAATAAAAACTAACACACCATCATCCTGTCTAGAAAATAATGTACAAAACAACAACAAACCTTAACCACCATCTCAAATCTCATATAAACGATTAAAATTAAACAAAAGTTCCAATTAACAAACAGTAAAGTAACTAAAAAAGGCTCACAAAAACGTAAACTTATTCACACTTGGTCAAGCGTATCTCTAACATAGCAAAATAATTTTAGTTAACAGTGGGCGAAATTTAACAAAAATATATCACAACCTCGGTAATTATCATACCGATCAACGAATATAGGTTAACGTCGTAACAAATTTTCACATTAATAAAGGCTTAACATTAGCATCATCTAACTAAGATTATAATCCACAACGACAAAAACCTAACACACCTTTAAACATGAATAAACTGTTTACGTTACAAAGTTTCATAGTTAACAACAGTAAAGTAACCCTAACATAACATACAAAAATGTAACCATATGCATCTTTCTCAAGCATATCTCTAACAAAACAATGTTAATTTTACATTAACATTGTAATATTAACAAAAAAAAATTATCATAACGTTGACTAATGATCATACAAATCAGTGAATTGTGCGGCTAACGTAATAAAGGTTTAACATCAATAAAGCTAACATAAGCATTGCCAAACAAGAAAATAATGTACAACAACAAAACCTAACCCAACTTACGCTCGAATAAACTGTTAACATTAACAAAGTTTCACACTTAACATCAGTAAAGTACTAACACTGGCCATGCAAAAAAACATAATCTATTCATACTTTTCAAGACATACTTTAACAAATTAACGTTAATTTTTTATTAACACAATAATATTTAACAAAAAATTATTACTTCCTTGTCTAATTATCATAACAGACCACCGAATATATGCAAACGTAACAAATTTTTATACATTAACATAGTAATATTTAAACAAAAATTTATCATAACCTTACCTACCTATCATAATCCCCAACAAATAAAATCAAACATAACAAAGGCTTTATCCAAAATAACAAAAAATAACAAGTTTATCCAAAACATAACGTAAAATTAAGTTCTTTGAATGAAAATATCCTAGTAAAATATCCGGGTTTTGGGCCTCAGCCCGAAGGGCTGATGGCCTTTACCCCTCCTTCGGAGGGGTAATGCCCACTTACACCCCTTCGGTGGTATCCCCCCCTTCTCAGGATTCACCACCCTTTCAAGGGCGATTCCCCTTGGATTTCTCTACGGGAGTGATGTTCTGTTTTAGATACTCTTTGTTAATGAAAACTGTTTATTTGTAAGTTAGGTACGTTATGTAAAATATTACTATGCCAGTGTTGGGAAAATTAAACACTGATTTTTAAAGAAAATGATGAGTTTTGATAAGATATTACTGTTAACTGACGATCATTGTTAGAGAAACCTGAGCCTTCGGTTAAAGTTTGATGAGTTGTGTTAGTTGCTCGAGAATTTTCTAAGTCTACGTATATCATAGTTCATATATGTTATACTCGAGACGAGTGACACTTGATGAAGATAGTTGTTCAATCATAGTCAAGATGTTTGGTATCTTTATAGATGGTCACTTTGTTAAGGATTTTGTTAGATATTACGTCTTTACCTGTTGCTGATATGCGGGAAAAGTGGGAACATATCGAGTGTTGTATGACCTGTTAGCTACTTTACCTTTGATACGTATTGAATTTTCAGGATGTAAGCGAATTATTCATACGCAAGTATGGTTAGGTTTGCAGTTGACCCATTATATTCGTTAGCGTTCAGGTTATGATATGATAGCTTTATTGATGCTAAAACTGGTTGCGCGTAAGCCATTATATTCGTAGGCAGTATATAAAAGAACTTATTTTTATGTTATGTTTATCCAAAATTGATATGCTCAAATATGACTTGAATCAAATTAGCTCAATTGCATATAGGCGGATGGGTGGGGTGGGGACTGGAAGGATTTTTGTTAGATAATGAGGATTTTACTGCATTACTGCCTATAAAATCAGTAAACTATTACGCTTTACTGTGAAATTTTTATTCAAAGAACTTATTGTTTATGTTATGTCAGGATCAAATTTTGTTATTTTTTATGTTATGTTGGTTAAAACTTTGTTATTGTTGCAAGTATTCGTTGGAAAATATGAATTTAGACGATTCTATGATGAATTTTTGTTAGAATATACGATTGTTCATGAGAAAAGTTGTTACGTTAGCCAATATATTCGTTGTCAGTATGATGATTAGACAGCGTTATGGTAAATTTTTTAGGTAAATATTCACGATTTAGTGTAAAAGTAACATGATATTTAGAAATATGCTTGAAAAATAGTGTGAATAGGTTACGTCTTGTACACGTGTTAGTACTTTACTGCGTTAAGTGCGGTAAAGTTGCGGTAATGTAATATTATTCGTATTATGGTATGTGAGTTGTCGTTAATATATTATATTTCTTAGCTTCAGCTATGTTATGTATAGCTTTATTAAATGTAAAAACGTTGTACGTTAGCATTAATACTCGGATGCTTAGTACATTAAAGAACTATTTTGTGTTAATGTTATCCGAAATGATACTTCGAAAATGTCTGTTGACATGAAATCAATAGATAAAATAGATCAAAGTAATGGAGGGTGCGTGGGTGGGAGGGTGATAGTTGATTTACTGATCTCTCTATTTTCAAATTAGAAAACACTATGACAATTTACTATGCTATTTTATCAAGAACTTATTTTTATGTTATGTTCGATAAAAACTTTAGTAGGTTTACTGTTATTCGTTGGGTCTTTGTTATGATAATAGACAAGGTTATGATAAAATTTTTGCAACTATTACTGTGTCAATGTAAAAAATTAACGTTAATATTTAGAGAATATGTTGAAAAAAGTATGAATAGGTTACGTCTTTGTATGCTTTGTTAGCTACTTTACTGATGTTAAGTCGTAGACCTTTGTTAATGTAACGAGTTTATTCGAGCATAAATTGTTAGGTTGGTCGTCTGTACATTATTTCTTAGCTCATATGATGCTATGTTAGCTTATTAATTGAAAACAATGTTACTTTAGCATATATTCGCTGGTTAGTATAAAAAGAACTCAATTTTTGTGTTTATGTTATCCGAAATGATACTCGGAATGTGCGATGTAAATCTATAGTGTTAATGTAAAATTATTGTTATTTTAGAGATATGCATGAAAAAAGGAGTCGTGAATAGCGTTACGTTTTGTAGCTGCGCTAGTACTTTACTGTTGTTAAGACTGAACTTTGTTAATGTTAGAGTTTTATTCGCTAGTGTAGGTGTGTTAGGTTTTGGCATTGTGCGTTATATTCTTAGTTCTGGTGATGCTATGTTAGATTTACTAATTTGAAAACAATGTTACGTTAGCATATATTCTTTGGTTAATATAAAGAACTTATTTTTGTACTATGTTTATCCGAAATGATACTAGATATGTGACCTGACTCAAAAATAGATCAATAGATCCAAAAGCTCATGAAACGGGTGGGTAGGGGGGGTGGGGAGGAGACGAGTGGTTTGAATTACTGATTTACTGATTTACTGCTTTAAATTCGGTAAACTATTACACTTTACTAGGATATTTTATTCAAAGAACTTATTTTTACGTTATGTTTGGATAAACCTTTGTTATTTTTATTTATTTGGATTAAAGCTTTGTTATGTGCATTTATTTGTTGGGGATTATGATAGGTAGGTAAGCTTATGATAAATTTTTGTTAAATATTACTATGTTAATGTAAAAAACTTTGTTACGTTAGCATATATTCGTTGGTCTGTATGATAATTAGACAAGGATGTGATAAATATTTTGTTAAATATTATTGTGTCAATGTAAAAATTATTAACGTTAATATGGTAAAGATATGCGCTTGAAAAAGTATGAATAGATGTATTTTGCCATGCAGTGTTAGTACTTTACTATGTTAAGTGCGAAAAACTTGTAATGTAACAGTATCACGCGTAAAGTTGGATTAGGGTTTTGTTGTTGACATTATTTTCTTAGTTTGGGCAATGCTATGTTGTCTTTTATTGAATGTGAAACCTTATTACGTTAGCGCATATTCACTGATTTGTATGATAATTAGTCAACGTTATGATAAATTTTTTGTTAAATATTACAGTGTTAATGTAAAATTAACATTGTTATGTTAAAGATATGCTTCGAGAAAGTATGAAAATAGTTACATTTTGTATATTATGCTGGTTACTTTACTGTTGGTTAACTATGAAACTTTGTTACTGTTAACAGTTTATTCATGTTTAAAGTATGTGTTAGGTTTGTGCGTGATTATATTCTTTAGTTCAGATATTTGCTAGGTAAGCTTTATTAAATGTGAAAACTTTGTTACGTAACCTATATTGCGTTATCGTTGGATTGATAATTACCGAGCGTTTGTGATATATTTTTGCTTAAATATTGCCATGTTAATCTAAATTAGCATGCTATGTTAGAGATACGGCTTGACCAAAAGTTATGAAGAGGTTACGTTTTTGACCTTTTTAGTTACTTTACTGTTGTTAAGTATGGAACTTTGTTAATTTTAATCGTTTATTTTGAGATTTAATGTTAGTTTGTTGTTGTGTACATATTTCTAGACAGATGCATGATGCTAGTTTTAATAATGTGAAAAACTTTTATGTTGATCAGGTATAAATTAATTGTTTTTATGTTATGTTTATCCAAAATGATACATGAAATGTGACTTGAATCAATAGACCGTTAGATCGATAGATCATAGGAGGGTAGGAGACGATGAGGAGAGTAGGATAGATGGGCTGATTTACTGCTTTGGTATGCTAAAACTCAATTTTTTACGTTATAAAAATAAAAATAATAAAATTTTTACTAAAAACAAAATTTAAAAAAAAAAAATAAAAAAAATAAAAAAAAATAAAAAAAAAAAAAAAAAAAAAAAAAAAAGTTTTAAAGAAATAAAATTAAAAATAAAAGTTTTAGAGTTGTTATAAAACATAAAGACATTAGCAAAAACATAAAAATGTTTTTAATAAATTTGTTATGTTGACCCTGTGCTAAACAAGAATCAAATGTATAGCTTAATGTTTCGAAAACAAACCAAACAAGAATTATAGGTATTGCGTAAATGTTTCGAAAAGTGGGAGGAGTTTGAACAAATTTCTCACTTTATCCAGATAAACTCTAGTGAAACAGGCCCACATCACGATTCGTACATGTCGTTCTTAATGCATTGTTAAGTAACTTTAGTTGTTAAGTTATGAACTTTGTTAATGTTAGCCGTTTTATTCGATTCATAAGTCATGTAGTTTGTAATTGCGATGTTATATTCTTCTAGTAGATATGATATTTAGCTTTATTATGTGAAAAACTTTTACGTTAGCCCTATATTAGTGTCAGTATGATAAAATAGGTATAGTTATGATAATTATTTTGCCTAATTGTTACTATGTTACTGTAAAATAACAGTGATATGTTAGAGATATGTTTGAAAAAAAGTGTGAATAGGGTACGGTCTATGTTAGAGACATGCTTAACAAAGTATGTATAGTTACGTTTTTGTATGATATGTTAGTTACTTCACTGATGGTAAGTGTGGAGGCTTTGTTAAGTAACAGTTTATTCGGTTTAAGAATGTGTTAGGTTGTTGTTGACATTATATTATCTGTTCAGATGATGTATGCTTAGCTTTATAAGGTAAAAGCTTTGTCATGTTACGTTATTAACTCGTTGATTCAATGTGATAAGATATTTGTCAACCCTGTATAAGATTAGCATTTATTCATTGATTAGTATGATATGTAGGTTTTATGTCATGATAAATTTTTTTAGGGTTTCTGAAAAAAATACTATTGCTAATGTTATAAAACATAAAGACCTTAGCAAAAAACATAAAATGTTTTTAATAAAATTGCTATGTTGACCATGTGACAAAAACAAGAATTCAAAAGTATTGCTTTAATGTTTCGAAAATAATCAAACAGAATCAATAGGTACTTGCGTAATGTTCGAAAAAATGGAGGAGTTGAACAATTTCTCGACTGTATCTAATAACTCTAAAGAAAAACAGGAAATTACAGATACAAACGTGAAACGAATTGTTCGTAAGGCCAGGGTTTGAAAATACAAATACGAACAGAAAATGACTCGACTGTAAAACCTGATCGAGAAAATATATACACGAACAGAAAACGATTAGGGTATAGCGCCTATACATGGTATTATTTGAATCAATATGGTTCGTTCGTCCGTCCTATACTTGTTTACTTTCTTCTGATTGGTCGAAAGAAAGAATCTCATTACCTTTTGAATCTGTTTATACATACGATTTTCATCAGTAAGACACTTTTTGCTGTGTTGGTATGATGACATCTCATTCTGCTCCTAAGCTCGTTAGAAATATCTTTACGAGGACCTTCGTAATACCCAACGATGTGGTATTTATATTTTTTCGTCAAACGAATGGAGAGCGATATATTACCTGTATTCCATTCGGAGGTGCAAATAATAGACCTTTATTCATTTCGGTTGAAGAATTCATCAAGATTGTCGATACCTCGGAAGCTTGGGTGAATGCTAATTATGGATCATCTGATGGATCGCCTCCGGGTGAAATATCTATCAGAGGTGACAAGGCGAAGGTATGATAGAATAGGGTTGTTTCACTGCATCTGATAATTTAAAAGATTGATAGTACGCAACTAATTTGGGAAAAACCATCGATGCTAGCACATTCGCGCGTACGTGTATAGGTTTCACCACTGTTCAATCATCTGAAAATATTACAGCTTTGTTAAAAATGAAAAAACGAATTAACGACTCATCTTAAAGATGTCGACATACTCGAAGACTTAATTCATATAGCTCACGGTGTAATCTACGAAATTTACAATGAAACATGTGGTTTACCATATAATGC
>JABUQX010075824.1:17500-20568 GCA_015478945.1 Trachelipus rathkii
TGATTATATTTGTAAAATTCTTGATATCATTTCTGACACAACCAAATTTACCCTAATTTTGAATAAAGACCCATTAATTTTGTCACTTAACCTAGAAGAAAAAATTAACCGTTTTCTACGTAAATTGTTGAAAGCTAATAAGATTGATAAAACATTATTTGGTGAATTGTACTCTCGTGGCTCTTCCCCAGGCATCTTATATGGACTACCTAAGATACATAAAGTTAATATCCCCATCCGCCCCATCTTGGCTGCCTTTAATACTCATAACTATAGATTAGCAAAATTCCTAGTACCTCTTTTGACCCCCTTTGCCACCAATGATTACATAATAAAAAATTCCTACACCTTTAAAAACTGGCTTTTAGGCATTAATTTGAAAGATTTTTTTATGACAAGTTTTGATATAGAGTCCTTGTATACAAATATTCCTGTAAAAGACGCAATTGAATTTCTATTGGAAGATATTTTTCATTTAAATAGCGAATTTCATGGCTTCACCAGGTCTGAATTTAAAACTTTACTGAATTTAGCTACCCAGGATACGTATTTCTTTTTTAACAATAAATTATACCAACAAACTGATTCCTTAGCTATGGGTTCTCCACTTAGTGCCACCCTTGCCAATTCATACCTAAGTCATTATGAAAAGATTTGGTTACAGAAATGTCCCCCCTCCTTTAGACCAGTTCATTATAAAAGATTTAGGTATAAAACAAAAAGAAATGTCCAACAAAAGACCTAACCATAAAAAAAAGACTTTTAGATAGACCAATAATATCATTATAAAAAGATTTCAATGGAAGAAAAAAACTTACTTTTTCAAACAGAAATGAAATACTCCCATTTCAAATATTAAAATATTAAACGATAAATAAAAATGCTTGTCACGCACCTTACTCCCAGTCTTGGGAATTAAAAGAAAGATGAAAAAAGAAAGAAGAAAGAATAGTAATAATTAATATATTCATATGACACATCCGTCGATGGTTAATAAATTAAATTGTACGAATATTTAAAAATGTTTCAAAAATTATAACGATAGCTATTACTAAAAATAGTTGGAAAACTTTTATAAAGTTTTGCAGGTTTTCATAATAATTTAATCAATTTAAAATCATTAGATTTTGTCTTTTAGTTTTTGTTTAAAACCCTAATTAATAAAAATATATTTTATATGTGATTTTTGTAATTATTGGATATAAATTATTTTATACCATAATTTACAGTAACTTTACTACTAGTACCAATAATAAAGGGGACGCTGGACGAAGTTAACGGCCACGCGGAACGGGAGGTCGGATCCAAAAAAAATTTCGCGGGTAGCCTCTATGATACATAAATAGATGTTCTAAAGGTGAAATGAGGTTAGGTAAGAGGTTAGGTTAGGTTAGGTTAGGTTAGGTTAGGTTTCGAACTTTAGGTGTTACTTCTACATTCCTTGTTGATTAACTATTGCTTTTATTAATTTTGATAATTAATAATTAATAATTTTAATAATTAATTATAATAATTGATCTTTTACATTGCAAATACGCAATTTTACGTCACTTTGACACATTAAAAATATCTCCAACAGTTTCGGATAGCATGAGCCTACACTATCTCTTGAAAAGACAAACTGACCGCTTAACACACCTTCTTTCCCATATATTCTTTTCAATTTCAATAAACGCGCAAATAAAACTAGTTTGCAACAGAATCCACCAAAAAAGTTTAATTACTTTGAAAACTTCTTCGTTCACCCCTAAAAATTTTTATTTTTATTTAAACTTTCGTTTGATATACAGAACATTTACTAATTTATACTGTTAACGTGTAGCCGTTAAGTAACTTTTAAATAATAAAGGTAATTTTAATATCTTGTTTATATTTTTTTTTAACCCGAAAAATATTTACACATTTGTTATTTCTTGAAAGTTGCCAGTGAGAAACATATTCTCCTTCACTCTGAACTTGTTAGAAAAATAAATTATTTCTTATTTAGGTAAATTAGAGTTTTCCAATTAGTCGTTTTCTTAACTCTCTCTCTCTCTCTCTCTCTCTCTCTCTATATATATATATATATATATATATATATATATATATATATATATATATATATATATATATATATATATATATATATATATATTATATATATATATATATATATATATATATATATATTCAAGTTAAAACATACAAGTTTATTTAAATATATAAATTTTCATACTTGACACTATTTTCTTTGAAACCCAGCAACTCATATTATTCTAGGATTGGAGAAACTAAACCCAGAGGTTGTGATGTACTTACTTCTATTATTATTGTGTGTGTGTGATTATTATTATTATTATTATTATTATTATTATTGTTGTTGTTGTTGTTTTTGTTGTTCTTGCTGTGTTTTGTTGTTGTTTTGCTTTTGTTTGCTGAGGATGTCATTACCTCCTCATTTGGAAATTTAAAGAAAAAAATTATTCAGAAATTAAAAGCTCTCATTTTTCTTCATGCTAATATTAAAAATTGGAATTTCTGAAACTATTTATAGATAACTGGTTTTTCTTTCTCGATTTTCAGATGTTTACCAATTCTTCAACATCAAAACCAGAAATCTTTGAAGCTTCAGCACTTGAAAGACCTCTTAATAATGATAGTGAAGATTATTACAAGTCTTCTTCCGGTTTATTTACCTGTTCGTATTGCGATTACTCCAGTTCGATGAAGTATCACGTCAAGAGACATGTGTTGTTCAAACATACCAAAGAAAAAAACGCTCAGTGTAGCTATTGTGCTAAATGGTTTACTACAAATGAACAACTGAAAGTTCACGTTCGGAACCACACTGGAGAGAAACTTGCACAGTGCAGCTATTGTGCTAAGTGGTTTACCACAAATGAGCAACTGAAAGTTCACATTCGAGTCCACACGGGAGAAAAACCTTACCAATGTTCATTTTGCCCATCGAATTTTAGTCAGAGTTGCCACCTTAACAGACATGTATTAAATAAACACCATTTACCGAAAAAATAGTTCATCATATCTTCAATAATATTTATTAAATTAAATGTAAGTTAAAATGGATA
>JABUQX010075825.1:0-5000 GCA_015478945.1 Trachelipus rathkii
AAAAGAGCGAGTTGCATCATACAGATAATAAAAAGTGAGTAAAAGTAAATAAATAATATATATATAATATATATATAATGATGTATATATATATATATATATAGACTATATATATATATATATATATATATATATATAATATATATTTATTATATATATATATATATATATATATATATATATATATAATATATATATATATATATATATATATATGATATATATATATAATTATATATTATATATTTTATATATATTATAATTATATAAATATATATATATATATATCTATATTTATATATTATTATATATATAATATATATATATACTTTCAATACTATATATTATATATATATATATATATATATATATATATATATATTAACAGATTTTGATAAAGATTTTATTCATTAATTGATTGCAGATTTGTCATAATAATAACCTCACAAAATTGTTTTAAAATGCCATCATTCGTAAAAGATTTTTTATTATTAATAATGTTACAGAATCTATAATAGAGTGTAAAATATGCCACAGAAAAATAAAACGAGGTAGTACACCAAAAACATTTAATACAACGCCACTTCATAAACATATGAAAAATCATTACCGAAAAGAATATCTGGAAGTCAAAAATTTGAATAGTAAAACGGAAAGTCCTTTATTTTCTAGAACAGAGGACACCCCAAAATAGCGAAAGATCCAACCGTGAAACAACTGAGTCTTGAGGAAAAAATCTCCCAAAATAAAATTTGGCATATCAATGATCCCAAATCACAGACAATTCATCAGAAAGTAATGAATTTTATTGCAATGAGTAACCAGCCATTCACAATCACTGAAGAGCAGGGATTCATAGAACTTATTGACCATCTTCAACCAAAATATCTTATTCCTAGTAGAAAATATTTTGTAGGAGATGTTACCAACTTCATACAGTAAATTGAGATCAGCAGTATTCAAGAAGTTATCTAATGCCGATTAGATGTCATTTACTACAGATATGCACAGCTAAATATTCAAACGAGTCATTTATTTCTTTAACTACTCACTGAAAAATTGGACTGTGTATGTACTCCACTGCAATATATATGTAATTTTGGAAATTAAATTTATATTTAAAGAGAATATCTTATTATCGTATATTTTGAGGTATTTGAGTAAACTTTATTTAAATAATACTGTAGGTATGTAATAAACTGTGTATGAATGCTACACAAGGCTACTATTATATTTTGTTAAAAAATGAGCTATGGGTTATGTAAAATAAATTCCTTCCAGCAAATTTTTTCTCAGAAGTAGATTAGTAATTCCGGTTCTGGCCGGAATTTTTCAAAATTCAGGCCGGAACCGAAACCGGAAAAAAATGTAAAATTCTGGCTGGAATTCCGGTACAGCTCTAATATATATATATATATATATATATATATATATATATATATATATTTAATATATATTATAATTTTTTCGCCGATATAATAATATATATATATATATTATATATATATATATATATATATATATATATATATATATATATTTATTTTACAGCGTAAGGTGGTTGAACGGGCCGAGCCCTTTCTCATATATTATATATATATAATATATATATATAATTATATATATATATATATATATATATATATATATATATATATATATATATATAATAATATATATATATAGTATATATATATATATATATATATATATATATATATATATATATATTAGGGGTGTACGGGAACTGAAAATTTTCAGTTTCCGGCCGGAGGCGGAATTGGCCCGGAATCCAAACCAATTTCTTCCGAACCAGGAATTGTTTATGAACTTTCCTTAAACTATTAAGAAATATAAACATAAAATCTTATATTTAATACAACGCCACTTCATGAACATATGGAAAATCATCATTGAAGAGAATATCTGGAAGTCCAAAAATTTTAATAGTAAAAGGGAAAGTCTTGTATTTTCTAGAACAGGGGAAACCACAAAAGAGCAATAGATCCAAGCCGTGAAATAAGCGAGTTTTGAGGAGAGTTTCTCCCCAAAAAAGATTTGGCATATCAATGACCCCAAATCACAGAAAATAATGAATTTTATCGCAATGAGTAACCAGCCATTCACAGTCACTGAAGAGCAGGGATTCATAGAACTTATTGGCCATCTTCAAACAAAATATCTTATTCCTAGTAGAAAATATTTTGTAGAGAAAATGTTACCAACTTCAAACAGGAAATTGAGATCAGCAGTATTCGAGAAGTTATCTAAGGCTGATCAGATATCATTTACTACAGATATATAGAGAGCTAAATAATTCAAACGACTCATTTATTTCTTTAACTGCACTCTGGCTTACCAGCGAGTTTGAAAAAATGGACTGTGTACTCCATTGCAAGTATTTCCCAGGTTCTCATTCTGGAATTAAAATCACTGAGTTTTGAAATTATGATGAATAATTGGGAAATTCCTCCTAACATAATCCATTGATATATATATATATATATATATATATATATATATATATATATATATATATAATATATATATATATATATATATATATATATATATATATATATATATATATATATATATATATATATATATATATATATCGTATAAATATTAGTCCAGTCAAACTAAGAAAAATGACCCATAAACCTGGGCAAAATTGCTTCACAAGCGATTGAAGTGGTATTCAACTTAACAAATGTTGCTTTATAACATATCCAAAATCAGACAAAATCCAAGTATGGGAAAGTATTGAAAAATCAAATTCAAAATGGCGTCGGAATGTCGATTTTTTGTTATATTTGTTTAAAGATATTTTGTATATAAAATCTTATATTTAATACAACGCCACTTCATGAACATATGGAAAATCATCATTGAAGAGAATATCTGGAAGTCCAAAAATTTTAATAGTAAAAGGGAGAGTCTTGTATTTTCTAGAACAGGGGAAAACCACAAAAGAGGCAATAGACCAAGCTGTGGAAATAAGTGAGTTTGAGGGAGAGTTTCTTCCTCAAAAAAATTTGCATATCAATGACCCAAATCACAGAAAATAATGAATTTTATCGCAATGATTAACCAGCCATTCACAGTCACTGAAGAGCAGGGATTCATAGAACTTATTATCCATCTTCAACCAAAATATCTTATTCCTAGTAGAAAATATTTTGTAGAGAAAATGTTACCAACTTCAAACAGGAAATTGAGATCAGCAGTATTCGAGAAGTTATCAAAGGCTGATCAGATATCGTTTACTACAGATATATAGAGAGAGCTAAATAATTCAAACGACTCATTTTTTTCTTTAACTGCACTCTGGCTTACCAGCGAGTTTGAAAAAATGGACTGTGTACTCCATTGCAAGTATTTCCCAGGTTCTCATTCTGGAATTAAAATCACTATGAGTTTTGAAATTATGATGAATAATTGGGAAATTCCTCCTAACATAATCCATTTAATCCTTCGAGATGGAGCATATAACATGAAACTTGAAACTGATTTAGCAGAATCACAAGTTTTTTCTTGTTTTAATTCATAAACTTTAATTTATTAAAGATGCCATTATTTTCTCAAGAAACAGTTGACTTAATAAAGAAAATGTAGGAATACTTTTGGGTACACATTTCAATCATTCAAGTTTTTAAGCTGTAATAATGAACTTAAAAGAATACAAAGAGACTTGGATCCACATCTTGCAAGCCCACTTATGCCAATTCAAGATGTTATAAAAGGGGAATAACACATATTTGAATTTCTAGATAAGAATTGAATGTTTGAAAAGACCTCTGCAAGTTTATATTATAGAACAATCAATCATTTAAGCTTTGACTTCTAATAAATGGCAAATACTTGAAATAATTCTAAAAGTTTTGCAACCATTTCTCATGGTTACGGAAACTATAAGGCAAAATCAATTATATCAATTATTCTACATATATTGAGCTCTCCAGCGGTATCTCTCAACTCTGAAGGAATGACAGCCAGAAGAATAAAGAAGGCTGAGGAAGCATTAGAGTTTGATTTAAACCTTATTTAAATAATACTGTTAGGTAAGTGAAACACTGTATGAATACCTACACAAGGCTACTATTATATTTTGTCAAAAGATGGGCTATGATGGGTTATATAAAATAAATCTCTTCCAGCAAATTTTTTCTCAGAGTAAATTAGTATTCCGGTTCACGGCCGGAATTTTTCAAAATTCCGGCCGGAACCGGAACCGGAAAAAAATGTCAAATTCCGGCCGGAATTCCGGCCGGACCGGAATTCCGGTACACCTCTAATATATATATATATATATATAATATATATATATATATATATATATATATATATATATATATATATATATATATATATATATATATATATATATATAAAAATATATATATATATATATATTAGCACTATTAGAGGGAATGTAAATAGGAAATTTGTTCGTAATTTCATTTGGGGAATGCAATTGACTTAAATTTTATTTAGAAATACTTCAAATTCCTTTATTATGTTGCACTTGAAATCCTTGAGGGCTTAACTTTTACCATTTTATTTTTTTTTTTTTTTTTTTTTTTTTTTTTTTTTTTTTTTTTTTTTTTTTTAATATATATATATATATATATATATATATATATATATATATTATATATATATATATATTATATATATATATATATATATATATATATATATATATTATATTATATATTAGGGCATGGAGCTATTAAAAATTTATAAAGACACCGCTACTATATGTTTATATTTATAATGCTTGGTATCGGGTATTTTTTTTTTTACTGATACCGGATACATACAGAATTTGTCGCCAATTCCAATTCCCATACTAAATATTTCCGGATTCAGAGTACGATACAAAATAAAATCGCGATAGCAGGTAACGATATACTCAAGATACTATTCAACACCCACACACACACGCACACACCACGCACACAGCACACACACCTAGAGATATATATATATATATA
>JABUQX010075825.1:10000-25000 GCA_015478945.1 Trachelipus rathkii
TATATATATTGTGATGGGACGATTATGAATTTTTGCCGATGACGATTAGAGCAAATTTCACCGATGACGATGACGATGACGGATTGAGATTATTGAAAAACTTTTTTTTTATTTCTTTCTCTCTCTCTCTTTTTCTCTCTCTCTCTCTCTCTCATCCTCATCTCTCTCTCTCTCTATATATATATATATATATATATATATATTTTATTATATATATATATTTATATATATATAATTATATTATATATAATATATTATATATCGTATATATATATATATATATATATTAATATATATATATATATATATATATATATATATATATAATTATATAATATATAATATTATTTTATATATATATATATATATATATATATATATATTATACTATAATATATATATTAGTGATGCGGTAACATCGCATCCGCGAGCATCCGGCATCTGCATTCCGCGCTTTGCCCTGCGATGTTAGCGGCGAGTAGTTACAGGGAGGAATATTGGAGGCCGGAAGTAAACCGGAGTAAACGATCGGAACCGCCTGGCGCGGGAAGTAAAAACCGGAAGTAATTTCCGGTTTCGAAGGACGAACAAAACCGAAGGTTTTTTTAAGCAATTATCTGATTAGTAAATATACTAATTACTAAATTAATTAATTAATTGAAATAAAAAAAAGTCTTTATTCCATGAAATTTCTACTTTTATCGACGAAAAAAAGAAGGTTTTTTTTCGAAATAAATAAAAATGAATAAAACAATAAAATGAATTATTTATAAATAGATAAATAAATAAATAATAATGTTTTATGTGACGTGTATATTCCGTCCCGGTTGTGGCCCGCCGCACGGCACCGGTACGGTTGTGGTCCAGCCGCAGCCTGCCGGCTGATTGCATTCAACCACTCTCTAAGGCTTTCAAAGATAAACTGATTTATTATTTCAACTTGTACAAACGTTTTCAAGCTATATTTTTTCTTTTTTCTTTTTCTCTTTATTTTTCTTTTTCTTTATTATTATTATTATTATTACTTATTATATTATTATTATTATTATTTATTATTATTATTATTATTCAGTAATAGTAGTATATTAATAGTAGTATTAAGTATTAATATAGCCAAAAAAAAATAAAATAGGGTGAGGAGAAGCGATTAGTTTTTTTTCATCTTTTTGCTTTTTTTTCATTTATTATAAAAATACATTTAATTTGTACAAAATACACTTCACGAAAATTAATACATTTAAATATATTATATATATATATTTATATATATATATATATATATATTATATATTATATTATTATATATTTAGATATTATATTATATATATATCTATATATATAATATTATATATATTTTTATATATATTATATATCATATATATATATATATATATTTTATAATACTAATTACATAGGAAAGTTAGCTATAGAGGTTTCGGAGGGACTCTGTAATCAAAAGGTATAGTTCGAGCGTGTTTTATAATAAGAGCCCGTCTTTTGTCGCTTCATTCTGGCTTCTTTGTTCTCTTTCTGATTTACAAAGCTTCGCTTAGTAGTTTTAATGCCATGCGCCTAAACTAACTTCTCTTAATGAACGTTTGTATTCACATACGGTTTATCTGAATCATCTAGATTGAAAACCATATTATGAAGAGTTGGAGCTCCTTCCTTTTCTCTCATTTGTTTAATTGCAATTGCTGTTAGGTCCTTATCTTTTATAGCGTTGTAATACTCTTCAGCACCCATAAGCCATTCCCTCACTTCGTTATCAGCATCTGTATCGACTTTATCTAACACTATTTTCAGCATACCGTCAAAATTGATAATATCACTACTACAATTCTCAATGTTAATCCCATTAGATTTCGAATATGGTGATGGTACATCAGGTTTTTATAAGCGAACAGCGTAAGATTTGGGCCAGTGGAAACAAAGTGTCGGCTGTAATTCCTGCCACGATTTGTCTGTTCAATCACAGAAACCTTCTGTTTCGGGTAAGATCTATATCTTTTTTAGCTAGCAAAGATTGCAACTATGGTGGTGATATAATACCTTTGACCAAGTTTTTTCCATGAGTTTGTACAATTTGACTTTGATGAGCGGTAGTGAAGCGGCGATGCTAAGATTTGGTAGACTTTGAAGTTTGTTATATGCATAAGCAGTGTAGCGTACGAAATATATGTTTTTGTCCAGAACACTAATTTAAGTTCCAATCGCTTGCTTTGGCATGCCCTAGACCTTTCGGGTCATGTGACAAATGATGTCTTTGTGGAGGTGCGGCGTTCGCCATTTTTCCAAAGAAAATTAGACATAACTTGGGCAATTGAAACGGAGCCTGGGTTGTTCTTGATCATTACCTTAATCTAGTTTACGATTCACTTCTTTCAAAAGCCTCGATGAAAATATCAAGTTCAGGATCTGTGAGACCGGTGATACCTTCAGGGTACCCTGAAGCTTCAGTTTTCCATTTCAAGAAGGCTTTCACGTAGTCTGTGAACAAACCGACCATAGGTGTGAATTTCCAAATTTCAAAGATCTTGGTAATCTTGTAGCCCTTTTCAACAGCCAATTTTAGCTCGGGTGTTGTGTAAACACCCTTAATCTCGCGTTGATTATCAGTGTGAGTGCACAATCCTTCGTATCCTTCTTTAGCGCACGTTCGACATAGAGTAAATATTAGTCTTTCTTTATACCTCCCTGGTAAAACAGGGATGTATAAGTTTTGAGGCGGTAAAACGCTAACGTAGGCCACCCCGAAATATTTCTCGTGCATGTTCGCTATGTATTCAGGAATGCTAGGGATTTCACTTCCAACAAGTTTCTTAGGGATGCCTGTAGGGAACTCTTGAGATTTTTGTACCCATGGGTACAACGATGTGAAATCTAAGTAACAAATTTTGGTATCACCGTCTGTGGGAGGGAAGTAATACACAAATGGTTCTGTACGACCCCCATACAATGCGTCACCAATAATAAGTCTATGATTGGCTACATCATTACCTATTCTATTAACATACGGTCTCAGAAGTTCTGTATCTGTCTCTTCGTCAGAGTCAGCGTTGAGTATACTCACCAAGCACTCCTCTTTCATTTTTTTCCATTCGCATTCCCACACCTTCACAACTTCAAAGCCGGCTCTTCTGTATGCTTCTTCCTGCAGCACGGTTGTTCTATACCTGTCGAGACTAGAGACACCTCTATGTTCAAGCTTACCAGACTGGAGACACCTCTATGTTCAAGCTTGCCATCCTCACAACTCTGATGGCCATGCCAAATACATCCATGGAAGTACGCTATGCGTTTCTTTTCCACAGGTCTAGCACCGGGTGCAGACGCAGCCTTATCCATTTCCTTCCATCTCTGTTCATTCCTGGGTTTCAGCTGGTTGTCTACTTGAAGCTGTCTGAGGGCTACAAAGGCATCTCCGTCAATAGGTGTATAATCAACAACAGGAACCTCAGTGTAACCGTCAGGATGCACGTGTTTATTCTTAAGTTTAAACACTCGTTCGCCTCCATTCCGGGCATGGGTTATCCTTTGGCCAGTATACTTCTCCATGAATGCTATCCATCGAATACCTTCGTACGAATAATTTTTCTCACCGTGTCGACTAATATGAGCAATAGTATCATCTTTCATATAATGAGTTTTAAAGACTCTAAAACATAATGAAGCAATTGTACAACATTCCGTTAAACAATCTATTTGGAACATATCAATGAACATCTTTCGGAATTTTTCAAAACTTTGTCGTAAAATGTCAACATCCTGCACACAATATTTAGTGCTTAGTTTAAATTGTCATAATCTTATTTTTTCGGAAGAAACTATCATTCGGTATTTTCGTTTTTATTTCATAGATCAGTTTCAAATATTCTCTAGCAGGTTTTTCCAACATATTTTACTTATCTGAGTAAGAAATTATAGGGGAAGACCTTTTAGCTACATCGGCTTTCGACCCATAAATTTTGGTAGTTTTTCAAGCACAGGGCATGTATAAGGAGTATGCTTTAACGTTATATTTGTGAGATGTCATAGTGAATGATCTTGTACTCGTTTTACAGGGTTATTAGAATAAACTAGCACGGGTCTCGCTAATAATCTACTGACCGTATTGCGTGTCGACTTACCTTCCATTATGAGCTGCTACTATTATTTCATCTTTCTGATGTTTTTTGGAAAAACTGATAAATATTTATGATTTATCACTGGACACTTGTTGTATCATTCAGCATTCAAATCCAAATGGAAGATTTCCTGGCGTTTAGTTCCGCATTTCTCGCACTGTTCATTTGCTTAATTTTCACGCTTGCATTTATAGAAACCAACTTATGGTTCACAAGTAAGTTACGGTAGCATGTCAACATGATTTACTGGCACAGTTTAGGTCGTTCGTTGTGATTTAACGTTTTCAACATCGTAAAAAAATGTGTAAACATTTTTTTTTCCTTCAGTTCCTTTTTCTTTCTTTTCAATGTTATTCATGAAACATTTTGAGCCCTTTATCAGGGTTATACCTCGTCGCATACTCCACAACGTATATTCACACAATCATGTTGAATCTTTCCTTGATTATCAGCTATTGTCGTTGTATCACACAGCTCGCAAATTTTTATTTTCTTACATACCCATTTGTCGTTTTTTCTATGGTTCTTAAGACATTCTTCATTATAAAAGTTACGATTACATTCAGGGCAATACTTTAAAGGAATATTATTATCTTCAGCCCTTCCCCCGCATTCATATGTGAGACACTGTTTACATTTATAATATTCACATTCCTGGTTTAGATGTAATGCCATATTTGTTACAAAACTGTAACATTGTCTACAAAAAATTTGTCCCGTTATATTCTTAGGATTCACACTACCAATTGTTAATTTGATTGTATCGTTGGGAAGAGGGTAATAATAATGAGTATTAACAGCATCCCATCCAATTATATACAAATCTTTATCTCTATCATTTTCTCTTGGTTTATAAACTACATGCAGCTTTTCATCTTTATCGTTTCTGTAGACAAATATCCTACATTTTAAGACCCGTTCTATTATAGCAAATTTATCAACAGTCAAAGGGTCAGCGTATTTTAAACCGCACTGATCGGCTATTTTCTTCCCTAAATTTACTATAGTATCAATTTTAACATTATTTATCTTTTTTTTTTCTTTTACAACTTTTACACAGGCAGCTATAGCTTTAAAGCCACAACCAACTGCATCAATCCTCCTATCATACCTACTTGCGTATAAATGACGTGTGATAAGATCATCATGGATAAAATTAACTTGATCAGGTATTAGGGGTCCATTCCCTTCAGGGTTATGCAACACCTGGACTTCAACGATGAAATCACTGAACGTAGCTTTATCTCCAGACTGAAAGGCCTGTTCTAGTCGGGTGCACAGGGTTGATACCAAATCATCATTATCTTTTACATCTTTATGGGCAAGGTTGACGTGGAATTCGTTGCGTGCACCATCATTGAAAGTAAACCAAAATTGCTTTGTATTCTCCATAGTTCACCTCCTTTTTTAAATGTTAACATAGCAGAATGACCTTTCTGAAAGCATCCCTCAATATCAGACTTCGGTTGAATACATTTTTCTTCATTGTACCCTGATTCTTTGTCTATGGAGTGTCGCTGGAATCTCCATTTTATGGCGATCGCCGCTCGCTGGTAACATTCAAATGATTTACTTATGAGGTCAGCCTTCCTGATCATCATCGGTATCATCACTCATCGCGGGCTCGATGTTTTCAGCTTTGTAAAGAGAATCAATCATAATATACTAGCAATAACATAGATAACATAACTTTACTGGATTCTACATTGTTCTTATGTTTTAAAATAATCTACAGTTAAAAGAATTACTATGCTGTTTACTTTAATTAATATTTCATTCATTCAATACAGTATGTATATATTTAAAAGAATTTTGCAAAAATAACATAAGATTAACCTACTTTACTTTTAAATGATTCTATCATTTTCTTATTGTTTTTAAATAATTACAGTTACAAGATTACCTATAGCTTTTACTTTAATTAATATTTCATTCATTCATACAGTATGTATATATTTAAAAGAATTTTGCAAATTACACTTACCCCATCATCTGGGCCTTCACAAGAATCAACATCCATAGGTGTATCTCTCTGATCGTTTCACTCCACTGGTTCCTGCACCGGCATCGTTGACCCATGTACCTCTTTTCTTAGCATCACGATTTTGAATACCACGTTTGGCCTGTACAATTTTACGCTCTTCACGGGGTGGTTCAGCTTCTCTGGGTTCACCGTTATCATCAGATGAAGGATCGGTGGATTGTGTTCGTTGCTGTTGTTGCTGTTGTGTTGGTGGCTGTTGTGTTGCTGTTGTTGTTGAACCCTCCACCCCCTCCTCCGCCTCTGTTAAACCCACTGCTTCATTTGATATAGCAGATGGCCGAACTGGTAATAAATAAATTTTAAATAAATGTCTAAGTTTAATGTTTTTTAATTGAGAAAAAATAATAAAAAAAAACATCTTGAAATAAAAAAGGAAAATATAAAACGTTTTATAAAAGAAAAAATAAAATTCAACAAATAAAAAGTTTTTTTTTGTCAAAATAATAAAAATTTATTTTTAAAGAAAACAAATTTTTAAGAAACACTAATTATTAAAAAGATTTCAAAGAATTTTTTTTTTTTTTTTTAGAAACAAATTTTTAAAAAAAATTTATTTGAAACTTTTTCAAGAAAATTTTTTTAAAGGAAACTTTTTCAAGGAAACTTTTTTAAAGGAAACTTTTTTAAAGGATCAATCCAGAGATTTTGGAATAAATAAAACAAAAAGTTTTTAAAAATAATAAAAATAAAATTTTATAAAAATACTTACAAGCAGGTATTGATGAGGTTGCGCATTTTGCCGGCATTAAAGATGTTCAATTGCGACATTCTGGTAATTCTCAGCAGGTATCACGAAAACAAGAACTGTACATTATTATTATTATTATTATTATTATTATTATTATTATTATTATTATTAATTTTTTAATTTATTAGTATTATTATTAATTATTATTATTAAAGAATTATTATTAAAATCATTTAATACCATTTCACACAACGGAAAACACACCTAGAGTAACTATCGCTAAGATGCTGACTCTACGACGACTGAATATATTCTAGAACAGTAACGCAATAAGTTTATAATATACTGTTTTCATCAACATTACGAAATCCTTAACTCAACCCTGCTTTCAGAAATTTTCAACCTAACATGAAACATTAACCTCCTTCCATTTTGCATCTTTTATGTTCTTATAATATATATATATATGCCGTATATATATATATATAATACATTTGGGGGTATAATATTTATATATATATATATATATATATATATATTATATACAGTTGATATAAATTATTGTTGTTTATCAGTTTTGATAAGGCGGTATTGATGAAACACCTTAGAAAACTTCGTGGTTTAGATCCCATGTACATCTCTTCGTATGTGGCCCAACGGTTGGGTCGGGTAAGATTTTGCATTGCTAAAGTTTCCTAAAACACCTGTTTTCTATTGAAGCAACTCCGTGAAAATAATCTGGTGTTACAGCATCTATCAATCTATTTTTAACGAATATAAAGATGTGATTCAATTTCATGAAGGTATTAATACGATGTAAAGTTTTGAAAATTAACAGGGTCACAAAATTATTTCCTTGACGATTTGATGGCATAATTGAACGAGATTATAGGCTGAAACTTTCACAGTCTATCTCTATCATTTAAACGTTACTGTGTTTTTTATAACACAAAATATACTTTGCATCAGATAGTATATTGAGAGATGTTTAAATACACAATATCTAATTTTGTTCGGGCAAAGAAGAGACGTGAGTCAGATTAAATGTATTAGAACTCAAAATGTTTCCTACTCACGTAAAGAAGTTTTCTAAAGGTTATATAAACGAAGTTACATCTCCCCACGGTTATTTTAACCTGTGTGATCTTCATCTAAGACACGTACAGGGGTTGCTACGTACAATCTTACTAACGAACTGAAATTGTCTACATCTCCTGATAACAATGAGCAAGCTGATTGAGCAATATTTAATAGTGACACAATGCTGTTGAAATTAAAGCTGAACAACGTAAACATCTAAAATGTACATCATTTACCCGACTCGTATGTGAATTTGTCTTAACCTTTATAAAGGAAATGTTTCCTAGATAAAAAGAACCTCAGAACTAAAAGTTAGTGAATAGCAAATCTCAGAAGACTTACGCGTAGAAAATTAAAAGAAGATTTTTTTTAAAGAAAAAGAACTGCAATTACAGACAGTGAGGAGCTTCCTCCTCTATTATTTTCGCATTGTACACCTTTTTTTAACCAATTACTAACTGGTAAAAGCTAATATAATAATAATAATAATAATATAATAATAATAATAATATACCCACTCCATCATCGATCCGTGATATATATAAGAAGAAAGTAGTGGTTATGCCTTTTTCAGATTACGAAAAAATAAATAATAACAGTAATCTACTATGCAGCACACACAACACAAGCACAACAACAGAACACAACAGGCAACAACAACAGACTCAACTACAGTTTATTATGATCTAAATTGGGGAAAAATGGTCCTAGTATGAAAACGAAGCTTGGCCAATTTTTAAATTCACATATGAACATTCACGAAAAAAAAAGTATCAGGAGATATTACAAAAGTTAATAGATTTGAAGGAAAAATATACCAACTATAATGCCTCAAGTTCGGTAAATGAAACTGAAGAAGAAGCTGAAACTAATAATGATTTTAAATCTATTTTAGAAAGCAGTCTTCCAACCACTGTAAAAAATAAAGGAATAGCTTTATATAACACTTTGAAAGGTCAAATTAATTGGGATTCCGATGGTCAGATTGTAATAAATGGGGATCCCATTATAGGGTCAAATATCGTAGACCTAGTTTCTGATCTTGTACGTAATTGGCGAAGGAAACCTGTCACAGGATGGCCAATAATAAAGCAAAAATTAAGAACAATTAATTTCCCTAAAAGTTTGATATTAAATTTGGAACGTTTAGCAGATGTGGAAAACGTGTACTCTACACCTAGAGCTATGGCTTCGAGCTCTTCGGCTGTAATGACGTCATACCCCTCTCCTTTAGGACTAATGAAAAAACGACCACGAAAGAATCCTTATCCTGCAGCGAAAAAATTAAGAAAAAAGGCCGGCTTGGGTAGAGAATGGTTAAAAATGTAGGCCTGAGATGCTATAAAACAGGTGTTCATTAACCCTTAGGCTTATTAGTTAGGGTTATCATTAGGTCTAAAATTACGAACAGCATTCCTGAAAGTCTTTGTATAAACATGAAAGTAACCCTAAAGTGCAGCTGTTCATTAATGGTTAGGCTTATTAGTTAGGGTAACTGTTAGGTTTAAAATTACGAATAGCATTCCTGAAAGCCTTTGTATAAACATGAAAGTAACCCTAAAGTGCAGGTGTTCATTTATCGGTTAGGCTTACCCTTTAGGCTTACTGTTAGGTTTACCATTAGGGTTAAATTAGTAAACATTTCTCTGATTGGTTGGTTAACGACCTCCCCTTTTTAGGGTTACAGAGTTCTCATCGCTGAGGCTGAAAGCATTCTTCAGTTGTACGCTCGACTTTGCACTGTCAACATGGTTTCTCTAGTAAGCACCAAGTTCGTAAACGATATTGTGTCATGGAAAATTTCTCACCCAAAAGATATAGTGAGCTTATTTTTTCGCCGTAAATCTACTGGGGAACGCTACTACACATGTTCCTCTCCACCTCATACAAATAATCGGCCTCTATTCCTATCGTGCGAAGATTTATCCCGCGTATTTGACGAAGTAAATACCTGGGTGAATGAAAAGTACATTTCATCTAGCGTAACAAATTCCTGGGGAGTTGCCATTACCGGAGGAGAAGACACCGATACGAAAAGATTGACTCTTGTATTCTCTTTGCACAACAATATTGAAGCCATTGAGTTACGCAGTTGGTGGAGAAACAACCCTGAGGGTATATTCAGGCCATCAAGCTACGGGTTCATGATCGTAGGAAGAGAAAATATTACATCATTTATCAAGATGCGCGAAGAAATATCAAAACGTGAAGCCGAAGTCTCCAAATTAGATGATCTTATCAATACAGCCCACAACTTGTTATACACTGTGTACAACGAAAACTATATGTTTGACGCTCAATTAGCAGATGTTATGGATGTTATAGATATTGAAAAATTTACTTTTCATTGGGAAAAAGAAATGAAGACTCCTGCATACAAAGATCAAGACTTAAAAATATCGGCAAGAGATATTTACACATACGTGACAACGGATGGACTCAACAGTCTCCGTCAGTATATTATAAATACACAGTATCTGCTAAGTCCTATGGCCCAATCTCAAGCTTATTAAATATTTTTGTGATTATACCTTTGAAATTAATTTATGTGATTGTATTATATTGTAAATATGTATTATTATATTTTAAAATATGCATATGTTGTAAGCATATTTGAACTACTTTTTATGAAACTAATTTGTGTAAGATGTTGTACATATAATTTTCATGATTAAAATATTTTTTTTTTAAATATTTATTTCTTTTTTCCATATGTTTACTATTTATATATATATTATATATATATATTTGTATATATAAATATATATATATATATATATATATAATATATTTATCATATACAAAAATTTTTAATGTTTGTTTTTGTTTTTTTATTTGTCATTGATCACGATGGAGGTAAAGGATACAGTCGATAAATATTACTTGATGTGAAACAGCCTTACAGTTATGGAGGCTTTTCAAGATTCGCTTCAAAGTTTCCACACATTAATAAAAAAGAACTGAAAAATTATTTAGAAGGTGAGGATGCTTTACTCTGTGATAACCCTATTTCGGAAAATTTCGAACGAAAACCATAGCCATCATTTAGATTAAGTTGGCAGTTAAGATTTGACAGACGGATGATAAATATAAATCTTAAACGCAAGGGTATCAATACTTCTTTTGTGATAGATGTATATTCAGGTATTTATGGTTAAGGCTTTAAAGATAAAAAGTGGAAACTAGTTGCTGAAAGCTGTGAGAGTCAATTTATAATGAGGATAAAGATATCTCATTGATGTGGTCAGATAAAGGTTCAGAATTTTTAGGTAAAGAGTTCCAGAAATAGTTATACAGAGTATGATAATAGGGTATCACTACAAACACTTTTCAGTTATAAAGCTGCATAGTTGAAAAGAGTAAAAAGGAAGCTTATTAAAAAGAAAGATGCCTAGGTATTTCACAAAATAAGTACATTTAAATATATGATCTACCTGCAAGATTGGCTTATTCTTATAATAGGTCTTATCATAGAACAATTAAGAAGACCCCCTAGAGATGGTAGACAAAACCTCAGTTCGTTAAGTCCGTCCTGTAAGAAAAATAAAAGATAACACAAGGCATTAAATTAGGAGATTATGTGAGAGTGTCTAGGTCAGATGAAAATTTGAAAAGGGTATGAAGCTGGATGGTCGAGAGAAATTTTTAAAGTAGATACAATCAGAGAATTCCAAAGAGACGGGTTTTATACTATCTCGAGGATTTAGATGGGGAACAAATAAAAGGAGGGTTTCTATAAACAGGAAATACAGAAAAAAAAAAAAATAAGGTTTGATCCTAAGAGTAGAAAGAAAATAAAAATAGAAAAATATTAGGATAAAAGGAAAGGAAAAATAAAATTTCTTGTCAAATGGGTAGGTTACCCCGCGAAGTTTAATAGTTATATAAATGCTAGTGAAATTAAGAAACATTGATCAGTTTACTTTGTGAACATGGATAGTGAAGATATTTCTATTTACGCTGTGCCTTCATCGGCTTCTTGGATCTATATCGGAAAATAAATATCAGACTATACAACCCAATTATTGAACACTATAACTTTTGATCGAGAAATGTATGAAGCAGGATTAAGTGAAATAATTCTCGACGCCGATATAGAGAATATGCCTGTTTCATATGTGGCTTTTACGATATTTAGAAATGTTTTGATAATGTTAAAAATGTATTAAAAGTAAACATATTGCATCCATCAAACGAGGCACCAATGAATATTTCGTTGAAAATATTAGAGCACGGTCTCTATAAATCGGTTACTGATGTGTTCATAGACATTAAAACAAAATTTGAAGAAAGTCATATGTAAAGATTTAGCTTTTCTTGTTATAAATCGCTAACGAAGATCGTGTTATCACTTTAAATCTCATCTAATGTGAAACATGAAAGATACTAGTTTTAATTTATGTTCCGCCCTTCAGTCTGGTTTTCGTATTGTTGTTACTCACATGTTATCAAAACATCGGACATATATCAACATATCTAAATTTGATGCTACTGCGTTATATTACCAGACGATTGGAAGAGTATGTCCTCAAAATGACACAAAGAAATTATTACAATTCTTGTCTGCTTGCCTACTAAGATGTTTCAAGATGCAGGGTATGGCTATGTTATACAGTATTGTAGACATCAGTATGTCAGGGAATACCTAAAGCTCTTTGTTAAGAGTAGTTCATTTTTCTAAAGGTAAAAGAGTTATAAGTTTTCCAAATGTTCACTACTTACCATTGAGTAAGACCCAACTGAGTTCAGTTCGCGTTTATATAAGAGACGTCGAAGGCAAACCATACCCATTCACAATTGGGACAGCAGTGTGTAAAGTACACATAAGAAAGAAGCTCCGGTTTTTTAAAAATAATAATAATAATGGGAAGAGAAATGAGTCTTCAGGGGTTTAAGAATGCAGAGGGGATATGGTTTAGGAGGATTTTTTGCTTCGTTATTTGTAAGCTATTACCTGTTTTAAATCAGGAGGTAAATACATTGCTAAAAAAGCGGCCAGAACAGGAAAACACCATCCAGGATATTATGGGGGGGTGTCGACCCTCGTAGTGCTGTAAAACGCCGCATAGCTGATGTTTCAGATTGAAATGTTAGATGATGTTAAACGGAAAATACGACGTAAGATGACGGGTCAAGGTGTAGGAAAGGTGAAAAGACAGCGTGTAAAAAGACTCAATAACAAAAAAGGAAAAGGAAAAGGAAAGAAAAAAACTGTAGCAAGAAACGTATGAATAAAAAGAAACGTGGAAAAATTTGCAAACAAATAAAGGATTTTTTTCTGAATTATAATATGTGGCAACTTGTTCTTAATATATAGATGTGCACCTAAAGAATATTTTCATTAAAGGTTTAGCCTTAGAGTCGATAAGATGCATTTCTTACACCCTCTGAGTCAGACTGCTGGAAGAGTGAATTGGATCTCTTTCGCGCTGTAATCCTACACAGAACATGATCTTAGAAGTAATTTTATCGGCTTAAACCCCTTCCCGTCTGTCAAATACAGATGTTACTCTCGAATTCAATATCCTGGAACTTCGATCAATATCTTGACATTCGAATGTTTTTTTATATTGAAGGTTAATTGGGTGATGAAGTGGGATCGGACTCACGGCAACAGAACATAGTAGTATAATCTGTTTTCCAACTTTTTTATTTCTCATGCTTAAGCACATTGAAGTGTGTTTTAATGAGACTTCTAGGAGCGATCAAGCAGCCAGTTACCCATAGGAAGCTATATAGAAACTGTAAGTAAATTATTCGGAATGATGCTACAGTCCCATTTACAATCAAGCGGCTACTACAATTTAAAAGATGATCTAAAATAGTAGATGGATTTAGTAAAAATGTCAGCAAGACTTATGAATATTATGGACGTGTAAACGGTGACATATTCTCCCAAGAAAAACTTATTCTACCATCTGTGGACACCCGCATCAGGTTAACTAGATCTACTCCACAATTTGTGCTTAATGTTCAATCCAAAGCTGGTGCAACGACTGCTTCACCTGCTCCTATTTTTCAAATATTGGATACGTATCTTTATGTACGTAAAGTGAAATTATCTCCCAGTAAACATATGGAGATTGAGAAGACTCTTTTGAACAGTACAGCTAAATATCCTATAAGACGTGTAGAAACTAAAATTTTTAACTTTACTCAGGGTTTGTCGAGTATAGATCTTGCCAACGTTGTTATAGGTAATCTCCCTCAAAAGGTCATTGTAGGAATTGTAGACCATTCAGCCTTTATAGGGCAGTACTCTAAAAATCCATTCAAGTTTAAACCTTATGGTCTTAGAGAGATCAATCTTCAAGTTAACGGTCAAGGCCATGGGAGAGCCTATAAAGTAGAATATCCCCTCGACGGTTCTCCATTGTGTGCCCGACCTTTCCTCGAGTTGTTCGCCAACACGGGTGCGTGCTCCGAAGTCGGAACAGGTATCAATCTCGAATCATACGCTTCACATACCAACCTGTACGCATACGATCTTAGTCAGGATAATTGCGGTACAGCAGCCGGACACCTAAATATAGTTCGACAAGGAACATTGGATATCAAGTTGAATTTCACAGCATCTCTGACACTACCTATTTCAGTCATAGTCTATATGGAATATCAAGAGTTAGTAGAAATTGACCGAGTACGCAATATTCTTGTTAACTTCTAAACAGGAATGGATGAAAACGAAATAAAAATTTTCTTTGCCTCAAAGAAAAGCTTCAGAGGAGTTTACGCTATTAATGAACTTCCAGGTATAATATTGGAAAATGGAACTGGAATCATTATCAACACCTCAGAGAGACGTCTAGCATATGGCCACTGGTGTGCAATTTTTAAATATAAGCCTGGTGTGTTTTATTTCATCGACTCCTTGGCTATCAAGAATTTAATAAAAAATGAATATTTAAATTTTTTTTTAAAATATAACAAGGCAATATACGTTAAAATGTTATGTAATCCTATTCAACCCTTTAATTCAGACAGATGCGGCTTATACTCAATTTATTTTTTAAAAAATCTTTTTGAAGATGTACCGCTCAATGAAATTATTTCACGCTTTC
>JABUQX010075825.1:30000-33867 GCA_015478945.1 Trachelipus rathkii
TATATATATATATATATATAGAATATATATATATATAATATATATTATATAATTATATATATATCTATATTATTTATATAGTATCTCTATTATATATATATTTATTATATTATATATCTATATATATATATACATAAGGTGGAGCGTATCGGCGAAAATTATCGCGATAAACGGTTTGGGTTATCTGTTATCCGATAAAATCTTTTACCGATAATCGGTATTGCGATAATTTTTGTTCCAAACTACCGATAACTATATGGCGATAATTTTCGGCGATAAGATTTCGGGTTATTGCTATCGATAAATCTATTTTCAATAATGGTTCGCCCGGAATTTTTATTTTGTTATATATATTATTATTATATATTATATATATATATTATATTTATATTATTATATATATATAGTAAATATATTATATATAATAATAATATATATTATATATTAAAATATATATATATATATATATATATATATAATACTATATATCTTATATATTGACATTAATGTCAGAAATGCTAGGGTTAAATAAACTTAATATTAAGCGAGACGTTAGTTAATTCTCTTTATCTTTTTAACTTTTAGTAATGGCAGAGTAATGCCGCACTCCACTCTTCCTTTTAAAACTGTTAAAATAATATTATTTTCAATTATCAGTCATGAACAGTCCGTTGACCTGGATTCAAATCAAAGGGAGATAACAGTGCTATCGGGCTGCCTGATCCCAACCCTCTTGTGACCAAAAAAGCGATTGGACCTTGAAGACATGCCCAATTCCATTCGCGACTCTCTGGTCAAATCCCTATTGGACGTTATAGAACAAGACTTTTTCCAAGTACCTTTGAAGATGAGGCAGTACCTTCTGGCAGCTGCTTCTCCCCCCAATTTTTTCTCTATGTGATGAGGACTTTTGAAGAAACAATGGCAAAGTCAGGGTAAGGCCGATGAGACAGAAGGTGGCAGATTTATTGCGGCGTAACTGGAACTCGAGAAGCCAACAGGTACAAGCATACGAGGAGAGGACATGGTAGAGAAGGCTACTACTCAAGCATCTGTGATGCTGATAATTACACTGAACTAACTCAAGGTCAACTTCATCAAAGATCATCAAGGTAGCTGCTCTCTTGTAAAAAAGTGGCTGCTGGCGAAATCGACAGACAGCCTGTCAGACCTTGCTTTTAACAATGAGAAGGTGCTCATTGATCTCTTTATAAGGTACAATACTGCAATGCCGTCTAGCACTGCGGTGGAGCGATTGTTCCCCTTGGCAAGATTTCTACAGAGAGTTAGAGGAATTCTTGTCAGACGAAAAACTTTTTTATGTTCCATGTTTATGAAAGGGAACATACAAATGCTGCAGAAGGCCAAAATCTAGTATTTATATTTTTATATTGATAAATTTAAGTCCGGTTCAATCAAGGCAAGAATATGTAGAGGCTAGAAATAGGGCAGAAATAGTGAAAAGAAATGGCAAAGAAAGAGGCAGGCCAGGAAGAGGGAGGAGTAGAAGGATGAGCAGGTAATAAGAGAGAATATTTTAAGATGGAGCATATAGAACACAGAAGAAAAGACAAAGTAATATTAAGAATAAAGAGGGAGAAACCCTGGTGAAACCAGAGGAAATAAATAAGAGATGGACGGAATTTTTGATGCGCTGCTAAATGAGGAGAGGAGGAAGAGGAGAGGAGGGTTTGGAGAGGAATGATGAAAAGAGATGCACAGGATAACAATTACTAGAGAAGAATAGATAGAACATAAAGAAAATGACAAATGATAAAGCTCCGGAAAAGATGGAATACGAGTTTGTTGATTAGGAGGCGGGAGAGGTGATGAGAGAGAAGGTTTTGGAGCTACTAAATGAGTGTTGGAGAAGGAAGAGGTCCAGAGAGTGGGGAATATTATTATTCATATCTAAACAGAAAGGAGACTGAGTAGGAAAAATTAAGGGGGATCTTCTTGATAGATCATAGCAAAAATATATAAAGAGTGTTGCGAAAAGATGAGAGAGATTATCAAAGCAAATAGGAGAGGAACAAACATGGGTAGGAAGCTGTAGGAGTACGACGACCTTTGTTCACCTTGAGACAGATTGGAGAGAAGATTACGAATACAACAGGATGATTTATGTAGTGTTTAGGATTTAAGGAAGCTTTTGCAACGGTATACCTAGGAATGGGATTATGGAGGGTGGTAGAAAGAAGAATTATGGGTGGGGAGAGGATTATGGATCTGAAGAGTATCTATACAAGTGGCAAAGTGCATGTGAGAACAGGGATAAAAATGAAAAAAATGATTTGAGGTGGAAAGGGGGTGAACAGAGCGCGCATTGTCACCTTATTGTTCTAGTTTATATTGATATAAGATTGAGGAGGTGGGGAAAGGAGGGAGACATCATGGCATATGCGGATGATTTGGCGGTGTGGGGTGAAAGTAGAGGAGGAATGGAAAGAATTACTAGATGTTTCGCGGAAAAACTTTGAGAGCAAAAGGACTACAAATGAACATTGAGAAAACAGAAGTGATGATGGGAGCAGAGAGGCGGAGGATGGTTGGGAATCATGGTAAATGGAGAAAGCTTGAAGGTAAAGAATTTAAATACCTGGGTGGAATATATACAGGAGGAAGGAGGGTGTGATGCAGAGATCACGCATAAGGATAAAAGTTCGGCAAGCGGCAGGGCTGTGATCCTTTATGAAAGACAGTATTGGGTGTCGAGGTGAAAAGAGTATTTACGAAGGAGTTGTTGCACTATCTGCTATATCGGTGGCAGAGCTGGTGTACTACCAAAGGCATGCAGTAGGATACGGCAACGGGATGAAGATTTAAGAGCAATAATTGGAAAGACTAGAGGAAGATAGAATAAGGAATGAAGAAGTCAGAAGGGAAGTCGAAAACACCAGATGTTTGAGGAGGATTTCGCAAGAGATTCAGATGTTGGGAATTCTGGAAAGGATGCAGGAAGACAGGCTGGCGAAGAAACGATGGGAGTGGATGCCGGATGGAAGAAGACTCAGAGGAAGACCAAGAAAGAGATGGACGGGAATCGTAGATTCGTTGATGAGATGTGGGCTGCCTGCGGTGGAGGAAATACAAGTGAGAAGACTGTGGGAAGACAGAGCCGAGTGGAAACCATGCTGAGCAGGGTTTGTGGAGTCGGTTCAAAAAAATTCCGCTCTCGACTGCCGACTCGACTCACGACTCCGACTCCACCTCTTCAAAATTACCGACTCGAACTCCGCTCCACAATCTTCAAAATTACCGACTCCGACTCCGACTCCGACTCCGACTCCACCCTTTTGAAAATTGCCGACTCCGACTGCTGCACTCTTTTGAAAATTACCGACTCTTGAAAATTACCGACTTCGACTCCAACTCCAACACACCATCTTCCTTTCAAATTGGCCGATCGACTCGCCCCACTCTTTTCAAACTACCGACCCCCGACTCCTCGACCCGACTCCGAATCCGCCACCCCTGTGCTTGAGTTCCACTGACAGGTCGTGTTTCCTACAAGACCAGACCTTCTGGGGGAGGACAGAAACAGTAAGTAAGTATATTGATAAATTGTAATTAACTAATTCTTTGATTTCATTTCAAATCTTATTAATTTATTTTGCTTTTTACATAGAAAAAAAAAAAACTTATAGAATCTATACATCAGGCTATTCTGATTATAATGAAAATAAAATTTTGATTATAATGAAAACGAAGCAAGGGAAAAAAATTAAATTTTTATTTAAAAAGATATCCAATGTTTTACAAGTTATATAAAGTAGCATTCCCATATTTTTTGGGTACGTGTCGGTAAAGAAACTGAATTTTATATTATAATCTATAAATTAATGAAAGAAGATGAATTTTTTTTTA